>CM076574.1:968301214-968373116 GCA_034641835.2 Pinus albicaulis
GTCGGCATCCTGATCCTCCATGGGAACATATGAAAGCATCATGATTCTCCGCTGAACACAATCTCTGATATGATGGTACCTGATGTCGATGTGTTTTGACCTATCATGAAATACTGGATTAGCCGAGAGTTTAATGCAACTCTGGTTATCACAGTAAATCACTGTAGGCTCCAAATGCAACCCGAACAATCCAACGAGGATCTTCCTCATCCAAATAGCCTCGCATGTAGCCAAGCTTGCTGCCATGTACTCGGCCTCTGCTGAACTGAGTGCCACGGATCTCTGCTTCCTGCTGTACCAGGAAACTGCTGTCGACCCAATGCTGAAAACTCCTCCAGAAGTGCTCTTCCGGTCCGTTGGGCTCCCGGCCCAATCTGCATCAGTGAAACCAGAAAGTTTCACTCCATCCTCCTGTCTGTACCATAGACCATATCCCGATGTGCCTCTGATATAGCGCAATACATGCTTGCCCGCCTTCCAAAAGAGCTTGGTAGGCTTAACCATAGCTTGCGAAAGCTGGTTAACTGCATAGCATATATCGGGTCGTGTATTGACCAGATACATAAGCGACCCCACCAACTGTCGATAGACAGTGGCATCCACTACCTCTACTGAAGTAGCATCCTCCTTCCTCCAACCACCAGGAAGAGGAGTGTCAACAGGCTTGCAGCCTTGCATGTTGAACCTCTCCAGAATCTCCCGAGCATACTTGCCCTGAGAAACAAACAGTCCTCCACTGCGCTGCCAAATCTCCAATCCCAGGAAATAATGAAGGATGCCCAGGTCCTTCATCTCAAACTCTCGTGCAAGATCCTCCTTGCATGAAAGTATCAACTGCTCGTCGCCAGTCAAAATGAGATCATCTACATACAGTACGATGATCAACAGCTTCCCCTCCACCACAATCTGGTACAGGTTTGGATCCGCCTCACTCTTGGAGAATCCAAGCCCGGTGAAGTAGCTGTCTATCCGAGTGTACCAAGCACGAGGTGCTTTCTTTAGCCCGTACAGTGCTCTCTTGAGTCGGCACACATGCGACTCACTGCTGAAGATCTCAAAACCTTCAGGCTGCTCTATGTACACCTCCTCCTCAATAACTCCATTGAGGAACGCAGTCTTCACATCCATCTGATGAATGTGCCACCCCATCTGCGCTGAGAGAGCAAGGATCGTCCGTATGGAAGAGTACCTCGCGACAGGTGCAAAAGTCTCCTCATAGTCAATCCCCTCGATCTGTGAGAAGCCACGGGCGACAAATCTCGCCTTGTACTTCTCCACACTCCCGTCAGCCGCCTGCTTCACCTTGCAGATCCATCGCGAACCCACCACTGATTTCCCAACCGGTCTTGGGACAATCTCCCATGCACTGTTCCTGATGATCGAATCATATTCTTCGATCATGGCATCAACCCATGCGGGTTCCTCCACAGCTTCCTCAAAAGAGGATGGCTCCCTCACAACACATTGACTCACAAGAGCCATGTATCCAGTGTACCGATCCGGTGACTGCCTCTGTCTGCGCTGTGCTGTAGGTGGTCCTACAACCTTCTCTGCATCCCGAGCCAGTCGCTCAGCTTCTGTAGTGCGCATGCGCCCTCTGATGGTTGGCGCTGCCTGGGTGGTTTCTTCCACCTCCGGAACCTCCTCTTGTGGCTGATCCACATCCGGAAGCTCCTCCTTAGGAACTAACAGCTCCTCATCTGCATGCAAGTGTAGCTCCCTCTCAAGCGAACACTGCATGGCTTTCTCCTCCTGAAATTTTATATCCCGTCGAACAACAGTCTTGCGACTGTCTGAAAAATACACCCGGTAGTTGTGAGGTGTATCAGTGTACCCCACAAATATTCCAACCTCAGCAGTTGGATCCAGCTTCCTTCTCGCATCCTTCGTCACATGCATGTAGATAGGAGAACCAAAAATCCGCAAATGGGAAATATCAGGCCTCTTGCCAGAATAAGCCTCCTCCCGTGTACTCATGCCAAGAACCTTGTGAGGACAACGGTTCTGCACATACACTGCTGTATTGCATGCCTCAGCCCACAAGTGAAGGGGTAGGCCCCGATCATGCAACATCGCTCGTGCAGCACCCACGATCGTTCTGTTCTTCCGCTCAGCCACCCCGTTCTGCTGTGGGTTATGGGGTGCGATGAGCTCTCTCCGAATCCCTTCTGCGCTGTAGAACTCCTTGAATTCAGTCGAGATGAATTCACCACCGTTATCACTCCTTAGAGCAATCACCTTCTTCCCCGACTCCTTCTCGACCAGTGCTTTAAACTCACAGAACTTCGCGAATGTATCGCTCTTCTTCTGCATGAAGAAGATCCAGCACTTTCGAGAGAAACCATCAACAAAGATCACATAATACTTGTGCTTTGCTGTCGAAGCAACTGAGAAAGGACCACACACGTCTGTGTGAACTCTCTCAAGGATCGTCATGGCGCGACTATCCTTCTTGTGAAAGGTGGCTTTCACATACTTCCCCAAAGTACACCCCTTGCACTGATCTGACTGCGCAAGAGTGCCCTTAGGAAGCCCAGTAGAAATCTGCTGCAGAATCTTCAAAGCTCCATGGTGAAGGTGGCCCAATCTCCTGTGCCACAGTTCGCCCTCATCATCTCGGCTCACCACTTCTCCCGCCTTGCATGCCATAGCTGCGCAGTCATCTACCTGCAACTGATAAAGGTTCTGAGTTCGAACCCCTATCTTCCGGGTCTCTCCAGTAGTCTTACTTCGCAGGAAGGATTTTCCTTCGCTGAAGACCACATCATACCCTTATCCTCCAACATCGCTACTGAAATCAGGTTCTTCTTCAATCCAGGTACATGCATGACATCCTTTAAGACAAAGGGTTTACCAGACTCCCTCTGAAAGGATACGGTACCGATACCAGTCGCACTGTATCTACCGTCATCGCCCATCTCGATGTGCACACCCAAATCTTTGTTCTCCAGATCTGAGAACAACTCCCGATCTCCCATCATATGAAATGACGCACCGCTGTCCAAGAACCACACCGATCCCATCACACTTGAAACCAAGCATGCAATCAGTGAAAATTCAAGCTCGAACTGTGAAGCCAAGGCTTCTCCATCTGCAGATCTTCCCGCTTGCTTGTTCTTCTTCTTCTTTGGACAATTGGTAGCATAATGTCTGTGATCATGGCAGTGAAAACACTTCACTTTCGCCATATCCCGCTTCTTGCCCTTTGCACCAGAATGAGAGGTTTTCTTACCCTTCCCCTTCTTTGCTTTGGCAACCAAAGCGCAGTTTTCTTCATCAGCTCCCTTTGATGAAGATCCATCTCGAGTAGTCCTCCTTATCTCCTCCTACATGAGATCCGCCCAAAGGCGCTCCCATCCTGGTAGCTTCTCCCGACCATTGACACTATCTTGATATGAGTGCCAAGCCTTCGGAAGACCAAGGAGAGCCAGGTCGACCATGTCCTCATCTTCGATAGTCACCCCCACACTTCCCAGCTCATCTCTGCATTGAGTGAACTTCGTGAGGTATTTGGCGATACTGTCGCCCTTCTCCATCTTGATGTTCCCGAGCTTATCTTTGAGCGCCAGCTTCCTTTGGTCGCTCTTACTCTGGAATAGATCCGTCAAAGCTTTCCACATTAAATATGGAGTAGCCTTTCCATGTAGGCTGGATACAATATGATCCTTGACGCCCTCCAATAGGATCCTTCGACACTTCGCCATCTTCTTTTGCCATGCATCGACTTCAGCTGCATCAGTGGGCTTTTGGACATCCGTATCTATGAACTCCTTCAGACCATTATCTTCTAATACTGCCTCCATGCGATCCTTCCATGCAAGATAATTCGAACTGCCTTCAAGAGCATATTCGAGTCGCAAACCGTTGAAAGACATTTTCAACACTGGCACCAAGAAAACAAAACTGCTGCAAAATTTGAATTCCACCTCAAAGCTCAACCGCTCTAGATCTGTGAGAACAAATTATTTCTAGCACAGACATTGACTGCAAGGGGCGTTTACCAGACCTTTCACTTTCCGAAGAAAGATGAATCCGGAGGCTACCTGGCCCGCATGCAGACTCTGTCTACCGAAATAAGTTTGTAATCACTGTGATGATCAATCTCTGCTTCAATAGCTCCGATACCATGTAGAAATTTGCTGAATAATGATCAATTATCCACCAAGACTATCCTGATCACATATCAATTCGAATTCATATGCAACACATAATCTCTTCCACTCAAATCATCACACATGCGGAAATAAAACAAGCGATAGCACATCAAATCATCATACACATTAACACAGTATGTATGGGGAAAGTCATGTGTAGATTAATCCGGGTCGAAGTGACAAGACCGACTACAAAATGTAACTAGCAACAAACAGCCAATTATACTAATCTCTCTCTAAGCATATAAGATTTATAAAAACACTATATAGGTGTGAGGCCTACCTTATGTCCAACGCTTGCTTGATTTTGTTGAAGTCCTTCCCGTGCACTGAAAGAACGTTCCTCATGAATCTGCAGTCACAAACAAGCAAAAAGATTAAGCAACACCTGTATAGACATTATTACAAATCATACTTATCATAATGATCAAGGAATTTATGAAATAAACCATGAATAGACAGTTTAATGAGAGAAATGAGTATATTTGTATTAACTTCAAATATAGAAAACCTTTACAACCTGTGCCTTGATGTTGTGCAGGTCCTCCCGGGGTCCGAAGCAGGAATCTCTTCTACTTTGACAAGCATTGCACTCTTTGAACCAAGACAAATGGAGATGAGTGATTTAACCTCACAGAAAGTCTTAGTTAACTAAGTCTGAATCTCAACAGCATTTAACTTCAAATATCATAAGCTTCAACTCCCTTTGAGGCTACCCAAGGCCTCTTTTTATAGTGGAAAAGAGGAGGTTTCTTGTTCCAAATATGAAGGGATAGAATCCTCCTTCAAAGGGATAAGCTCCTTACATCAAGGGGTTAGCTCCATCAAGTGAGGGGTGCATGAACCTTCTCAAAGCATATCCATTCCCGAGAATTCCCATCCAGAATCTTCTAGAATTCATCTGGAATTCATCTTTTATCTTTACTTTCTCGCCTTTTTATGTTTTACAGGGGTCCGCACCCATTACACAAATAAAGTGCGTTATGGTTCCGCATGCAGGCTGAGATTTAGGTGCGGGACCGCAGGGAATGCATAGAGAAAGTGCGATACCAATTCTTAGGGGATTTTAGGATTTATTTTGAAGCTTGATATGAGGAGTCATTATGTTAGACTTGCAAAAGGAGGAAGTATGAGTAATAATAAGTCAGAGCATACAAATACAGAATGGCTCATCATAAAGCAGAATAAATTGCCCCCTAAAGTGCAAAACTGAATAGATGGCCGGTAGTCCTGCCATATATGAAGAATGCAAGACTTTATCATTTCAAAGATCATCCCGTGACACCCTAAAATTTACAGACTAGAAAAATACCCAAAGCAAAATATATACATGTATATAAGCCATCATCGGGGAGGTAGGCATTCCCATACTGTGATAAAACTAACTATAACCAATCAAATCGTTTCATATGAATGATTTGAATACATCATAGTACAGATATATGTAGACACAGTATGGATGCAGCCATCTGTTTATCAATAGTCTACTGTATAGATGACAACAAAATTCCTCGCAGCCTGGATGGTGGAAACTAGATCCAGGGTCTTGATTTCCTCATCTCGAACCAGTACGATTCTATCCATGTGAATGAATGTGTCGAAGTCGAACATGGTAGAAACCACTTGATTACCAGTCAATGATGTAAACTGTTAACAAGTGTGAGAGAAACCACCAGTAATGTCAATGGCTCTCAAAGTACTCAGTACAGTCCATGAAATGTGAATGAAAATGAGCAGTTTCCAAATATACGTTTCCGAAATATCTGATCAAGGTCAATATTGCAACCTCGTCGTCGAAGTAGAAACCCGCCATGCATTGAGGCATGCGATTCCAAGGTAACCGAATGAATTTCGGGGGCACTCTAGATGGGGCCAAAATTGGTCGATAGAAAGTGATCTGTCGTAGGCAAGCCCACAACACAAAATCATAGATCAAGTTTTGAAAATATATTGGCAAGGACTGACTCAGGGATGGTCAAAAATGGATGACAGATATTTTGCAGATGAATGGTTTTATTTGAACTGTTCTCTTGGACACATAACGACACTGCAGATGGCTTGGTGACAATTGACTCAAAGCTAATACCCAGAAACCGGCTGAAAATTTTCAATGTGGTTTGATTAACTGTTAAGCAAAGGATTTCCCAACCCAGGTGAATATAAGTGTCGTGTCCAAGAGTGGTCGACCGAGTTTTCGGACAATTTTAAAATACAACAAACATGCTCATTTTTCTCTCTTTTCCCCCACCATTTCTGGCAAGTACCTCTTTATTTTTGACAAGCTTGAGGAGGATAACATTTGCTTGGTTATAAGCTCACCCTTCGGGTCTGTCCAACTTAGTTTAAAATTCGAACCCTAAGAAGGAGTGGTTCGTTCCTGTTGAAAATTAAACAGGTCCTTTACTGTTAAGTTTTAACGAGTCCAGTATAGGAGAAACTCGGTGTTTTTCAGTTTTAGGGAGTCAGAAGAAAAACTTAAGAAAACTCCGTGGGTGTACTTTTTCGTAAATTTAGTCTCTCGAGCTCGAAAAAGGATAAAATAATGCGGGAGAGAACTCTATTGACCGTATTTAGTCAACGTATACCTTTTTCGTAAATAGTCCATTTCAGTCCGTAAAAGGGGTAAACTTATACTGAAGGGACGACCGTTCATTTACTTTAACGAGTTCGAATAGTCAAGTACTCGGCAATCTTTTCATATTTAGAGAGTCTGAAAAGGGCTTAAAGAGGACTCCAAGGTTTCGCTTTTTCGTAAAATTTTTTGAAAGAGTCCGAAAAAGTGATAAAAGTATGCTCTTTGTTGAAAAATGATCATTTCACCTGAAAAATCCTGTTTCTGCACAAAAACTCAAAACATTACACATACCTGTTTAAGATAAGTAAAAATGCTTTCAAAGATACCCTTTTAAAGTGAAAAATAAATAAATTAAAAATTCATTCATTCGAAAAAACTTATAAAAAGGATTTTTCTATTTCATTTTTACTGTTCAGTTCCAGAGTGAAAAGTAAAAAGCTTTTGGATAAAAAATTTCCCGTGAAGATTCTGGAAAATTCAACCGTTGGAATCGAAAATCGTCAGCCCCAGGTAATCCACGACCTCCTTATCTTGTTTTTCATCCGTTTGAAATTCATTTTTAGGCTTTAGTTTGATTTTTTAGGGCAAAAATTGGTTCAAAAATGCGCCCGCGGGGTCCGCAGGTGAGACACAGGTTACGTGCGGACCCCGATTTTTTCTTAACGGGAAAAAATCGAGGGTACCGCACCCAGCACACATCTCGCGTGCGGAGCTACGCTCTGTTTACAAAACACGGGTGCGGTACCCGCGCGGTCACTTTTAAAACACGGTTTTCTCAATTTTCTGCCAAAATTTCTCAAATGAAATCATTCTAACTTGCCTTATTTTGTGTTGCAGGATTAACAAGATGCTTATTTGGCGAGAAAGAGAACATGAGGAAGTGGATGAAGCCGTCCTGCTTCATTTGCCCACACAAAGGGCATTAAAAGCATGCTGCTTATACAAATTCTGGGCCATCTCTGGCATGAGGGCACAAGTGGAACTCTTAACATGGTTGGTAGACAGATGGCATGTGGAGGACCAATGTTTCTTTATTGGTGGCCACCGGCTCGAAATTGAGCTGGAGGATATATATTTTTTGACTGGTTTGTCCAAGAGGGGCGAACATGTATCCTTGTTTGGGACTAGGCCAGGTGGCCAGACTGTCGCTAGTCTTCAACTCGAATTTTGCAATGATCAAGCAAATCCTCGGGACAAACGGATTGACATAAAACATATCATCCGTCCTGAATTGAAGGTTATAGCATTCACTGTTACCAAACTATGTGGGAGCGCCGCGCTTCATGTAGCTACTGGTTCCCAAATGCGTGTTGCAGTGGACTGTTTTCGCGGCACCATCTTCAACTGGTGCGAAGTTGTGTTGGCCAATATAAAAGGCCAACTTACCAGAGCAAAAACCGGGAAACTAAAAAACTTTGGATATGGTTCCATTGTCGTTTCTTTTGCTTTGGAGAGGATTCCTCAGTTAGCTCCACAGAGTATTTCAGTTGATGCCGGTCGACCTCGAGAACCGAGAATGGTTCGCTGGTCCGCGCTGATGGCCCGTCATGCTATTGAGGGCACTAAGATTGTACGATTCCCTGCTTCATATTTTCATTGGCTGGATCGCCAAGTTTTCATGATAGAGGATTTTCCGTATGCAGGGATAGATTTCCGCGGAGACGGAGAGATGTCTCTCCCTGCAGGGGAACAGTGGGACGATTCAGGTAAAATATTTTTCAACGTTTGCTAAGTTCTAATTTTTTTTAGTTTTTTATCGTCTTAGAAAACTAATAACCAAATTTTTTTTGAATACAGACGTGGGTCCACAACGACCAGCTCATCTCCAACCTTTCGAGAGGAGACAACCAGTTGTGCCCGCACCAGCCCCAGCAGGCCAATCAGTAGAGATTTTGACTGATTTGGAGCATCATCTAGAGCGCTTGACTCTAGATATACCAGAGACCAGTATAGATGACATTCCTCTCAGGCTACAGAGATATGTGATTGGAGTCCCAGGACCTTTCAGGAGGTTCCTATGCAGGGTGGCTCGAGCAGTTGTTTCTTATCGAGATCACCATCAGTGATGGGATGATCGTGTAGACTGATATTTTTGACTTTTGTATTATCATTTTTGCTGATCATAAGGTGTTTCCAACCTATGATCGAAGACGATGTATATTTTTTGAACACACTCCTATACTATGATATATCACTATTTTGACGGCTATCTGTGTACATATGTGAATGTTGTTTGTTTTACTGCTTTTAATTATTGCAAATGTCTATTTATCATACTAGAAGCAATTGAATCTTCTAATGTATTTAAATGTCTTGGAATATGCTGATATTCAATGTAATCAAATTCACGTTCCAAGAGACGAACTCTCAAAAATAACCGTAATAACACCGGATTTCTAATGGTATAAACCCTGTTAAGCTGTAATACAACAAGTTCAGAATCCAACCTTACAATCAAACTCCGAATTCCAAATGATATGGACTCAGATAATAACTCAATCACTGCACTATACTCGGCAATGTTATTTGTTGTTTGATCAAGGCTTACCCCATGCATGGATACTAACTCGTCAGAGGGTGAATAGATAACCCAAGCTGCGGAAGAAATGTTCCGTGTACTACGAAAAGCACCATCAGCAAAACCAATTTAGGTTTGAAGAGACGTCGACATCTGCAATATCAAGAGTAAAACTCAGATAAGCAGTCATAGTGACAAAAACACACTTCTAAACTAGGCACACTTTTCTAATCTAAAACACACCAGCAGTAAAGAAATCTAAACTAACAAAAATCTCCACACCTCGTTTAAGCATAATATCGCTTCAAATAAAGCCCATTTCTGGGTTTATTCAAAGGGACACCGTCAAAATCTATCAACTCATAGGCCCCTTTTGCTAACTTTCGTTTCACAATGTAAGGACCATGCCACATAGGCACGAATTTTCCAGCTCCTAGCTTGTCGTTAGCTTGATCATAAAGTAAAACTAGGTCTCCTTCTGAAAAATTTCGAGGGGCCACATTTCTATCATACTGAGCTTTTATCCTTTTAACATGAGCCTCGTTTGCTATTGCAGCACTTCGTCGATTCTCATCTAATTGGGCCAAGTACAAGAAACGTTTCTCCTCTTCAGACGTAGCTGGAAGTAATTCTACGGCTAATTTTAGTGACGGTATTTCGCATTCAATCGGCAGCACAGCTTCTAAACCGTAGACCAGTTGAAAAGGAGTGAAACCCGTTGATGTTTTGACTGAGGTTCGATATGCCCAAAGTGCTGAAAATAACATGGAATGCCAATTCGTCTTGTGAATTCCAATGATTCGCTTAATCATGGTGACTAAAACTTTATTAATGGCTTCAACCAGACCATTTGCTTGTGGATAGTACGGAGTGGAACTATCGTGGCGTAGGCCAAGTTGTTCTGTTAGTTCAGTCATCATGATATTCCGAAAATGACTTCCATGATCTATAATAATAGCTTGAGGAACACCAAACCTAGCAATTATATGATTAAATACGAATGTTGCAGCAGTCTTGCCGTCAGCTGAATATGTAGGCATCGCCTCGGCCCATTTCGTAAAATAATCTACTGCGAGAATAATATAGGCATGCCCCCCGACCGAGTGAGGGTTACATGTGATAAAATCGATACCCCATTTTGCGAAAGGACCAACAGCAATTATAGGGTGAAGAGGAGCGGGTGGTGCGCGCATTTTTCGATCAAAAATTTGACAGTTATGGCATTTCCGAACCGCATAAATGCAATCTTTAAATAATGTTGGCCAGAAATAACCTGCACGCAATATCTTTTGGGCAGTGGCATACCCAGACATATGACCGCCACATGCTCCAGAATGACAGTCATTTAACACCTTCTCAGCTTCTTCATGAGTTAGACAACGTCGGAAAACAGAATCCGCTCCTCGTCGATAAAGTGTATCACCAATGATATTATATTGTTGGGATTGGAAGCGTATTTTCCGTCGTTGAGTTCGTGAAATTTCAGGCCGAAAAGATTGGGTTTGGAGATATACAATAATATCCCCATACCATGGATCAAGCGTACTGATAAGAAACAAAGATTCGTCCACAATTGACTCTTCTGCCACTGTTTCAATATCAGTAGAGGGAAAATCACACATTAGTTCCGCAAAAACCAAAGATTTCTTTGCCTTGGATTTTTCAAATTCCAAGTCAAATTCTTGTAGGATAACTATCCATTTAGAATATTTGCCCCCTAGCAATTGTCTGGTCAAAATATACATCATAGGGTTGCAATCAGAAATTACCGTGGTTTTACGTAACAAGATGTAATGTCTAAAACGTTGGACAACTT
The DNA here is from genome assembly GCA_034641835.2 of Pinus albicaulis. Taxonomy (NCBI): domain Eukaryota; kingdom Viridiplantae; phylum Streptophyta; class Pinopsida; order Pinales; family Pinaceae; genus Pinus; species Pinus albicaulis. The sequence continues at coordinate 968,312,278 of CM076574.1, forward strand.
GAACAGCTGCCAAGGCCAATTTCTCCACATGTGTGTATTTGATTTCAGTCGGATTAAAATTTCGACTAAGATAATAAATCACATGTTCGTTGTGAGATTCATCTTCCTGAACTAGTACCATCCCAATGGTGGAATGAGAAGCAGCGAGATACAAAATGTAATCTTGGTTGTAGTTGGGAGGATGCAATAACGGTGCATGGGTCAACGCGTGTTTAAGTGCATCAAAAGATCAATCAGCGATCTCGTCCCAAAAGAACGGAATGTCCTGTTTCAACAACCGGGTAAAACCCTTTGCGAGCTCGGCATAGTTCAGAATAAACCTACGTAAAAAGTTTGCTTTCCCCTGCAAACTTTGGAGTTGGCGTAATGTCGAAGGAGGAGGCAATTTAACAATAGCTTCGACCTTCGAAGGATCGACACGAATGCCTGATTTCGAGACAACAAATCCCAGTAATCGGCCCGATTCTACGCAGAAAACACATTTATGCGGATTCAACCTTATCCGATAATGCCGACATCTCATAAAAATTGCTCGTAAATGAGTGGGATGATCGGCCCTACGTAATGAATGAGCAGGTAAATCATCGAGATATGGTTGAACAATGTGCTTAATGTCATGAAATGCATAAGACATAGCCCGTTGAAAAGTTGCTCCAGCGTTCTTTAGTCCAAAAGGTAGTTTACAATACGCAAACGTTCCCCATGGACAAATGAAAGCTGTTTTAGGTTGATCTGCAGGGAGTATGTTTATTTGATTGTAGCCGGAAAAACCATCCATGAAGGAGAATAGTTCACTACCAGCACAATCGTCGATTATTTGATCGATATAGGGAGTTGGATAATTGTCTTTTGGACACGCTCGATTAATATCCCTATAATCGATACATACTCTTATCGTTCCTTGTTTTTTAGTGACAGGAACAATATTCGATACCCAATCCGTTAAGGGAATTGGATAAATGAATCCTGCTTGAAGTAATTTTTCAACTTCAGTTTTTATAGCAGCAGCTTTTCTAGGATGAATTTGACGTAATCGTTGACGAACAGGTTTAGCATCCGGGTAAGTCTTAATCTCATGAACTACGATCGATGGATCAATTCCTGGCATTTCTTCGTAAGACCAGGCAAACACGTCATGGAATTCTTGAAATAGGGCTTTATAAGTCTGAATTTCTTCATCTGAACAACAAGCACCTATATGAATGTTTTCAATTATTCCTGGTTTTACTGAAATGTCAATTGGAACCGTTTTAGATATATTTTCCAAATTTAACTCAGAATCAGGATTTTGCAATGGATTCTGAGGTTCCTTGGCATATTCAGCAGTAAAAATTGAAGCGAAATCATTTTCAAAATGATCTAATTCAGGTAAGAATGAAGACCGGTGATGGAGATCTTCCCATGGTAAATCATCGACAGACAAAAACTCACGAATTTGCTCATCTGTATGAACAATTTCAGGAAATGTTGTTGCATCTGAACTAGATATAGAAAGTGATTCCTCTTGGATCCCATTCATTGGATCGATTTCGGTTGAAGAGGGGTTGGAAAAAGACTGTACAGCCTGGTACGCAATTTCAAATGGACTCAAAGGCATCACGCCATCAAATGAATCTATCTCGGATTCTGAAGGAATAATCCAAGGATCATCAAACATAACTGTGTCTAATGAAATCATATGAATAGTTGCAATAGAAGACGATACGTTAGGAGGAGGAAAGGAAAAAGTTCCTAGCAAACCAGAATCTTTAACCAAACCTACTCCAACATCCTTATAAGGGATAGCCGTTTTACCAACATGCTGGATTGTTTCTGTAGAGGCCGGGTCTGACGAAAAATAAGTTAACTGATCTATTGTCACGATCCTTCCTTGATATGGAAATTTTATAAGTCGAAAGACCGAAGAGACAACAGCAGTCATAGCATAAGACCAACTATGACCTAGTAGAAGGTTGTAATCTAGAGGGGCATCAACCACTTCCACATCTAGATTAACGATTTTCCCTTCAACCCCTATGGGTAAATCCTGCAAAATACCATAAGGTTGAAAACCTCGACCATCAAAAGCTCTTAGAATCGTCGGAGATTGGTTAAGTGTAGGAGAACCAAGAGATTTCCAACACTGAAGCGACATAATACACGTTGAAGCTCCCTCATCAATCACAGTCCGAAAAATAGGTCTGTTTTTTACTAACACTGGAATCTGGAAAGCCATTTGGTGAGGAAGACGCGGTGTACTAGTTTTTAAATCGAAGATTATAAGGTTAGAATCCTGAACATCAACAGCTCCTATGGCAGACAATAATAATTTACGCTGTGCTAGACACGATTGCAGCACTTCCAAAGTCGACATTGCTGAAGGAGAAACAGCTAAATCTTCAACAATGTTGTAATTCTGAGCAGCTCTCGCATGTGGATTGAAAGCTGATTTACGAAGAACACCTTTAGCCGGCAGCTTGATTATCAAGTCTGGATTTTTTTCTCGATCTGTAGCGGACCGGAAACAGGAGGAGTTGTATTTGATGCATTGGCATTGGAAGACTCTCCTTCTTTGCCATCAACGGGATTCTTAGAACCGTAATCTTGCGATCGTGTCGCAACCCTTACATGAGACATCATCATAATAGGCTCTTCTAAAGTGGTCGAGGAAGAACCAATCATCTTACTATCTTGAACTGGAAAAGGATCCTTCAAGACAGCAGGTTGTTGCGATTCTTTAACGAGTTTCGTAACTTCCTCTCGATATGGACATTCTTTCGTCAAGTGATCTTGTTCACAAATGAAGCAAGGATAGCGAGGTTTACGTTTCTCGTCATTGGATTCTTCTCTATCTGTTTTCTCTTTCGAATTTTTCTTGTTTTTGTTCCTCCCCTTCTTTTTACCACCAGATTTTGATTTTGCCGTAGATGTTTCAACGACATGAATGTCGGCAGAAACTTCGGGAGAGGATTCTCCTTTCGGGGAATCAGGTAAAGTTATAATTGGAGAAGAATTCTTTGAGGATTTCTTCTTACTTTTAGAACTAACTGTACCAATCATACCGTCAGCGGCATGAGACCCTGAAGGAGCAGCAACTATTTGACCTTGTTTGGGAAGATTGGGAATTTTCTCATGTAGAGTACCTGACTGTGTATAGACGAGGTCTAGGTACTGAGCCTGAGAAATTACTTGCTCTTCAATAACAACACCAACCTTAGCTACATCTTCAGTGATCTTGGGTAATAATGATTTAACAAACCATTCTGCCAAAATTTGATCCGGAATATAAACTTTCACCAAACGTCGTCTACGTCGCCATTCATGAATATGATCAGAAATATACGTGGACGTAGATTGTTTTAGCGAAGTTAATAATTCTGTGCCATTGTCATATCTAACTGGCAACTGGAAATGAGTTAAGAAAGATGTTGTTAACTGACTGAAATTATGAAACGAGCCTCGTGGCAACTCAATGTACCATTTGGCTGCAAGACCTATGAGGGTTCTTTGGAAAAGACGTAAGCGAATCGAATCATCAATAATTGAATTAGATGCACACCAAAGGTGATAAGTCATAACATGATTCGATGGATCCTCTCCTGACTTACCTTCAAATTTTGGTATATCACTGGGCAACTTATGAGGCATTGACGGCCAGTTCTGATAATAGAAAATAAGATCATTTGTAAGGCGCATCAAATCTGGTAAGTCCAAAGTTGCGATGAACGGTAATTGACGATTAGGGTCACGAAAACCTTGAGAAGCCAAAGCAGATCCAGGAGGCGGATACCCAGGATAACTAGGAATCGGATTAGCATTGGGTATTGTATAACCTCCTGGATAACCAGGATGAATCGGACCATACTGAGGTTGTTGATAAGTATAACCAGGGTATGGTTGATAGCTCGGATTCTGAACATAGGGACCGAATTGCGGCTGTCCCTGGTGCGGTTGATAAGTAAATTGAGGTTGACTTGTAGCAACTGTACTTGTACCGGCTTGTCCTGCAGGCATCTGAACTGTAGTCTGAACTGAGGGTCCTGACTGAGGTACAGAGACTTGAGGGATTTGCACGGACACAGGGATAGCCGAACTCGGAGCTACAGATACTCCAGAAACAGGTGTGATAGGTTGAACAGGCGTTGCAGCAGTTGCAGCAGTTTGGGGCGGAGTTTGAGGTGTACTAGGCCCAGCCTGCTGAATTGAACTAGGTGCAGGAGTTTGAATAGCTGGCTGAACAGGTTGCTGGGTTGAACCAGAAACCAATGGCTGACGAGGTTGATAAGGTAACTGCACAGTAGGCTGCAAAGGCTGTTGATATTGGGACGGATCCCACACCATTATTCTGGGGTATTGTCCCGTAGAAGGTTGAACGTAAGGACCAAAACCTGGTTGAACGTAGGGTTGATAATAAGGTAAAGTTCCGGCTCCTTGAACAGATGGTTGACCAGAAGGTTGTTGGTAACCTTGCATTGGGTACTGCCCTTGAGGTTGATAACCTTGAGGCACGTACTGAAGTTGGGGTTGTTGAGGACTCTGAGGAGCATATTGAGTTTGGGGTTGACCTTGAGGAATGTACTGTCCTTGAGGTTGATAACCCTGGGGTATGTACTGTCCCTGGGGTTGCCCCCCAAAATAATATGGATCCACAGTTTGTCCTGGGAAAAAGCTACCTTGAGGTTGTGCCCCGGGTGGTAACTGACTACCTTGAGGTTGCCCCCCAGGCGGTAATTGACTACCCTAAGGTTGCCCCCCAGGCGGTAACTGAGTTCCCTGAGGTTGACCCCCAGAAGGAAACTGACTGCCTTGAGCTTGAGGATTAGGAATATTACCAGACATCATATAAACTTGCTCTGCGTTCGATGTTTCAATTTTAAGTCCACCAAGACCAAATGATAACACGTTTTCGATGGGTTGAGGAGCTGCTCCCGAGAAAGTACCAGACAAAGACTGATATCCTGAAGGAACAGAAGGACCACCATGTAAAAAAGATTCAGGCGTTTGAGAAAACATGGATGACTCACCAGCCATAATAGATGACGGATAATAACCTCTGGGTGTAGGATGAAATGGAACTCGAGGTGGATAAAAAGCAAGACCCGGATTCTCTAAAAAATCAGTTAAAGAGAGATACCAGGGATTAGTTCAAATAGGGCTGTAGAAAATAGATTCACGCTCCCTAAGATTTAAAGATTGAGGGGAGTTGGGAAGAGATATGTCTTCGTCTGGATTAGTAAGTTCTTCTATAGAAATTAGTCCAGAGGGAAGATTTTCAGTAATGATATTTCTTACCCTAGGTGAACCTGGATCGCTAGAAGTTGGTGAGACAAATCCTGAGGATGTTTCTAACACAGAAGATTCAGTTTCAGGCTTAGAGATTTCAGGTTCATCAGATAATTCTCCAGTAGGAGAAATATTTTCAGTGACTTCAGAAACTGAAATCGGTTCTTGAATATATTATGTTGTAGGAATTTGATGATCAGGATGTATCACAATAGCAGAGCTTTCAGCTTCTGTTGATCTAAGTCTACGGCTACTGTGTGGTACTAGAGCTCGAAGCCCTTCAAGATGACCTGGTGTAAATTCAGGGGGTTTCCCTTGTATTCTCCGGGATTGTCTCGGCAATTCCGCCACGATGAAAAATTATCTAATCACACGCAAACAAAGAAAAATTTCAATGAAAACACCTAAAGTCTCTAAGAAACAAACAATTGAATCACTTGCTTAAAAAATCTAAGAGTTCAAACCACATACAAACAAGTAACTTTCCGTACTAAAATCACTAGTTGGTGATGAAATCCAACTTAGTAGAGTTTTAACACGAAAAGGGCGGTTGGAACAGTTACCCCGACAACCTGCTTAATGAAACAGACTGGCACAAGTTTCTTCACATAACCATCCCGAGTGAAGAGAACCCCCCAGAGAGTCCAAGTGAGTCTAGTCGACGTCTGTTCCAGGTACAGTGGGATCTTCCCTCCACCGTCACCTTAGGAAAGAATCCTAAAGATTATGGTCACTAAGGTTACCAACTGAAACAAATATACCTGGGGGAACAGTCTACGATCCGACACACACGCAAGGGCAGAGTAACAAAGCTCAATCCCCTTGAAGGCTCCTTGAACGAATCCAAGGTTTACCGACAAGTGACCCCTGGCTCCTCGACAATGGTCTATCCGAGGTTTACCGTTTTTAATACGTGTATATCTTCTATCGTTCCCAATGAGGAAGGATTGATTACCCCACTGGTTCGGATATGATCTCGTGCTTAACTCCTTTAAGAGGAGCTTCCCAGAGCATACATGCAACAACTGGAATTCTTCCTACCGCAAGATATATCTACTTGTTTGTTTTATCTATCTTGGAGAGTTAATTACTTCCTACTCCAAGATACTAGCCTAAGCTATGTTGGTGATGAGAGCCCTAGAAATAAAAAGATTACTAGATGAATTTTATTTAAGCGTTACTTTTAAGAGCTGTTTCTTAAGTCAATGGGTGCGGAAATGAAACTTTGAATGATGTGAAGACTCGACTTCCAAAAAAACACTAAAATGCACCTATGATGATATTCAATTCTTTTTTCTTTCAATGAACTTTCTATCTAAAGAAAGAGTTAGAGAATGCAACCTTTAAACATTCCTTCTTTAAACATGAAAACTAATTGAAAGAAACTATTTTGTCTTTTCAATAAACTATCAAAGCTCACAAAAAAAAACTCTTTTTCTTTTCCAAACAAGAAGCTACAAAACAATTCTCTTTCGAAAGAAATCTACAAAAATTAAAACTACTCAAAACTATAAAATCTAATCTTGAGAACTAATCTAAATTGAGTAAAAGCTCTTTAGAGTTTTTTTTTATGAATGTTTCTCTTAGTTGTTCAGCAAACTAAGAATCTATTCGTTCAGATAACAAACAGATCAAAAAACACTCAAAATATGTTTTTTCAAAACACTCAAAGAATGAAATTCAAAACTTTGAAGCAAGTTCTTTCGAAGATTTGCAAAGAAATCAAAAGGCTTAATTTCTCAACATAGGATGTTTCCACAATCAGGTCGGATTCAAAAGACAAAAAGAGATCAATGTAATCTGAGATACTGCAAATTGTCAAAAGTTCGAATCACTACAAAGACCAAGCAGGAAGAATAATCCAATCGGCAAAATCTCCTAGAAAATCATCAAAACACTAACACTGTTGGAGTTCATACACAATGAATTCTTGATAGACACAATAACCAGTCTGGGCAGAAACCAAAGATCTAAAAATAAACTAGAAAAAGAAACCTAGAAATTTTCTAAAATTTTTACAGGGTCCGCATGTAAGCAGTGTTGACAGGTGCGGTCCCGCACTGTATTCTATAGAGAATGTGCGTAACTGCCTGCACTGTCAAAGTTATGCAGAGTGCGGTCCTAGCAAAAATTATAGAAAAACTCAAAACACTTCTAAATTTTCAAAAACAGAAAAAATCTAAAGTACCCAGACAGATGTGAATCAATCAAAAACCAGAAAAAAACGTTTCCTCAAGTCAAAAATCAAAGAGAACCAAAAACAACAAGTTCTTCCCCAGTATGGTCGCCATTTTGTTGTGTAGATTAATCCGTCTTGCGGACAAGACCGATCTCTCTAGTACAAAAGGTAACTAGCAACAAACATCCAATTATACTAATCTCTCTCTAAGCATATAAGATTTATAAAAACACTATACGGGTGTAAGGCCTACCTTATGTCCAACGCTTGCTTGATTTTGTTGAAGTCCTTCCTGTGCACTGAAAGAACGTTCCTCGTATATCTGCAATCACAAACAAGCAAAAAGATTAAGCAGCACCTGTATAGAAATTATTACAAATCATACTTATCATAATGATCAAGGAATTTATGAAATAAACCATGAATTGACAGTTTAATGAGAGAAATGAGTATATTTGTATTAAATTCAAAGATAGAAAACCTTTACAACCTTTGCCTTGATGTTGTGCAGATCCTCCCGGGGTCCGAAGCAGGAATCTCCTCTACTTTGACAAGCATTGCACTCTTTGAACTAAGACAAATGGAGATGAGTGATTTAACCTCACAGAAAGTCTTAGTTAACTAAGTCTAAATCTCAACAGCATTTAACTTCAAATCTCATAAGCTTGAACTCCCCTTGAGGCTACCCAAGGCCTCTTTTTATAGTGAAAGAGAGGAGGTTTCTAGTTCCAAATATGAAGGGATAGATTCCTCCTTCAAAGGGATAAGCTCCTTACATCAAGGGGTTAGCTCCATCAAGTGAGGGATGCATGAACCTCTTCAAGGCGTATCCATTCCCGAAAATTCCCGTCTAGAACCTTCTAGAATTCACCTGGAATTCATCTTTTTATCTTTACTTTCTCGCCTTTTATGTTTTACAGAGGTCCGCACCCATTACACAAAGAACGTGCGGTATGGTTCCGCAGGCAGGCTGAGATTTAGGTGCGGGACCGCAGGGAATGCATAGAGAAAGTGTGATACCAATTCTTAGGGGATTTTAGGGACTTTTCTCTGATTTTGAAGCTTGACATGAGGAGCTGGTATGTTAGACTTGCAAAAGGAGACCAAGGAGAGCCAGGTCGACCATGTCCTCGTCTTCGACAGTCACCCCCACACTTCCCAGCTCATCTCTGCATTGAGTGAACTTCGTGAGGTATTTGGCGATACTGTCGCCTTTCTCCATCTTGATGTTCCCGAGCTTATCTTTGAGCGCCAGCTTCCTTTGGTCGCTCTTACTCTGGAATAGATCCGTCAAAGCTTTCCACATTAAATATGGAGTAGCTTTTCCATGCAGGCTGGATACAATATGATCCTTGATGCCCTCCAACAGGATCCTTCGACACTTCGCCATCTTCTTTTGCCATGCATCGACTTCAGCAGGATCAGTGGGCTTTTGGACATCCGTATCTACGAACTCCTTGAGACCATTATCTTCTAATACTGCTTCCATGCGATCCTTCCATGCAACATAATTCGAACTGCCTTCAAGATCATATTCGAGTCGCAAACCGTTGAAAGACATTTTCAACACTGGCACCAAGAAAACAAAACTGCTACAAAATTTCGAATTCCACCTCAAAGCTCAGCCGCTCTAGATCTGTGAGAACAAATTATTTCTAGCACAGAGATTGACCGCAAGGGGCATTTACCAGACCTTTCACTTTCCGAAGAAAGATGAATCCGGAGGCTACCTGGCCCGCATGCAGACTCTGTCTACCGAAATAAGTTTGTAATCACTGTGATGATCAATCTCTGCTTCAATAGCTCCGATACCATGTAGAAATTTGCTGAATAATGATTAATTATTCACCGAGACTATCCTAATCACATACAATTTGAATTTATATGCAACACATAATCTCTTCCACTCAGATCATCAAACATGCGGAAATAAAATCAAGCGATAACACATCAAATCATCATACACATTAACACAGTATGTATGGGGAAAGCTTATAGCTGAAAACCCTGCAGCTATTGTGTATATTATAATGGAGAAATCAAGTAACAAACTTAGTACAATACTCCTCACAAGTACTCAGTACTTTCTCATACAGTTACTCACAATCTAGCTCAGTTTTGAACAGGTTACTGGTTCAAAACTCACCGCCAATTGCCTTGCTTCTATTGCGTGTTTCAATGCTATGGGATGGCCTCTTTATATAGATAAACCACCAGCCTGAACTGCGCAATCCTCATGGGCTTACTCCACCTATATGTGTGTTGCAAATAGCAACAGTATAGTCACAACTGATAGCTAACTCCACCCTTTCATCTACCTCTTTCACTGGTCTCCACTGAACTGATCATGCACTGTAGTGAACCGATGTGTTCTTGAGTTGAATAATGAGTTACTAATTAATGAATTAAATAATATTTAATTCACTCCACTCATAACTAATTGATTAGCTAGTTAAACTAATCTCAACTAGTTCAACTAAAATAAACAGAACACAACTCCACTATCCGTCTCATTAACTCCTCCAAACTTCTGCCACTGAAGTCCAACTGAAGTCAACCATGCATGATGCCATCAAACCCTTGGGAACCACGTGATTCCTCTGTCAGATGCATGAGCCACTTCTGTAGCTCGAACTGAAGTGCTCCAAGAGAGTAAACTGCTCCTTATAGTCTAAATATTATTAAGGGTAAATAATATTTGACTTCCCTGTTTTAAGGAGAGGCAGTCTAAAAATAGACTTCGACCTCTTTGACCTCAAAAATGGAGTCTCATCTATTTTTACCAACATGACACATACTTCAAGAATCTCAAACTTGAATCCCCGAACCATGCTCCATATGTCTAAAAATAGACATAGTCTAAAAATAGATTTTGTGCCAGAATTTGCCTGTGGGCCCACTTAGTGAAGGCGACTTCATTTCACTAAGCTCCATCATCTTGCTGCATTTTCAACACAAATTGTTAGATCTGTCTAGGGTTATTTAGGGGAGTGACTCCTATTTCTGTGTGCATGGAGATCCTAAGTCCTACTGTGTGCGAACCTCACTAGGCTATGTGCGCGGGCTGGTTTTGGGTATTGTAAGTAGATCTGAAAGACTAATGAATGCAGAAGTATTTTTGGAATATTTGAATATGTTGGAAAGTACTGTTGATATGAATATGTAATATCTTTTTAAGTTCTATATGCTTTTGTGTTACTCATTTAAGCTATGAAAAGTGACTGTGTTATTTTCTTAAGTTGCAAAGTGTCTATATATATGATCTTTAATTATGATTAGTTGCGAATATTTTGCTGTGTTCTGATAATTGGCAAGACAAACGTGGATGAGAGGCTCTTGAATAGATTTGTATTTGATAACAACTTGTTTGGGTTGATTTTCATGTTGTGCTATTTCTGCTACGATCCTTTTAGAGAATAGATCTGTCTGTTACAAATCTCAGAAGATGCAAACTTAACTTACCTCCTCTCTCTCATGGTGTGGAAACTTGGTTCTAGCACCATCCCATACTACTTCGGGTGAGACTTTGGCCTGTGAAAGTAGGTCACTGCCAAAAGGGCCAGTAGTATAGGGGTTTGTTGGAAAACCTTAACCTCTAGACCTAGGTCAGGACCCCTCAAGCCAACATGAAGGGAGGACTATAATATTCCCATTTATCTTTTAACTAGTTGGAATATTATAGGTTGCTTCTATTCATAACTTAGATGAATAATTGGGGTAAAGAGACCCTTAAATCTATTTAGTAGGAGTAAAACCACTTCTAGTGTGAATTTGGATCAGTTTGCTAGCTGAAATAAAGAAACCCTTAGTGTGAAAGGTGTCAATGCATGTAAACTAGGTGAAGCTTGACCAAATCAACAACGCTGCCATAGGAGAGGGACAACGTAGTTTTGGAGGAGGAGTCTTTGTATTGAAGTAGCATCATAAGTGAGTGGGGCCAAGGGTGAGGAAGCTCACCAAGAATAAAACGAAGGGGATGGTAGCCATCAGAGGGATTCATAATATTGTTTATGTTTGACTCTTATGACTTCTTGCATGCTTCAGCTATTTAGCATAGTTTGTTGTATTGTTTAGTACAAGGGTATTTACAGGCGGGATCCCACACTCTACCTCGGGGGACTTCAAGTGCCCACTCAGAAGAGATATTTTGAGCTTCATTTGCACATAAGACATTGGGCCAAGTAGATACCTTTAGCCATAGTGTAGTCTCCTTGAGGATTTTAATTATTTTGTAGGGTGTTGTAGTGGAGGGTTAAGTAATCCTGTTTATGAGCTACTTTCCTAGTGAAGGGAGCAGCCCTTCACCCAGAAAGCTAGAGAGGTGAAGTTACAGCCATTTCCATGTTATATCAGCTGTGTTTCAGTAGATATTTAGTGATACATCATGATTCAGCCATAGAGTTGCAATCTACACTTTTTGCATCTTATGTATTTCAAGAAACCCTTTTGGGGTTATCTTGGGATTGTGTTTGAGAGACTAGTTCTCCATTTTCAGCTCCTCTTGAGCATCATATCAATAGATCCACTTGTTTATATTTCCTAGTTGTAGTAGCCCTCAATGTAATTGTACTATCACATACTCCATAATTTCTGTATAGCAACATTACTTGTGGTTTTAATGTATTTGGGCATTGGAGGCTTGTTTGCCTAGTTTGAGTGATTTCTTCCTCAACATATTGTATATTTTTTTGTTGTGATAGATAATATAATGGATCTATCATTTTCTCATGTGTTTGTATTGATATTTTTTGTACATTATAGTTTTATGTTCAATATTACTTCTTTTCCTAATTTGGAATATTACAGCACTAGTGTACTAAAACACCGGTGCTTGGTAGGAGTGATTGCTAACCTACAATAAATGGTGACAGGGAAAAAATGGTTGTTAGATGATTAGTGGAAACATACTAACACGTAGGAAAACTAGTTTATGGAACATAGATTGCTACAAACAAGAAGAGGAAACAAAACAACAATTAAACATAGACACAAGATCAATTGAGTCAAAAGAGGTAATAATCTGAACATATAACTAATCTCGTCTTATTATCAGCTCTTAGTAAAGAAGTGTTAAAAAATTACACAGTTGCAATGATTCCTTAGATCTGCATCTATGGAGCTCTAATACCCAAAATAAGGAGGGATTTCCCCTTGAGCTGGACTGTAGGTCTCTCTCTTCTCCTCGAATGAGTGATTGGATGTCGGACACTTGCTAAAATTTTCCTTACGGATTGAGGTGTTAGATGACAAAAAACTAAATCCCCTTCACTCTATTGCTGCTGGGACAACACACTGCTCATTTTCTCATGAGAAATTGGCCAGCATAACAATGTGTCCTCCATTTGTTCTTCTCATGGTGGCATTTTATAGGAAAAATTAAAATTTTCTTCCCTCTCTTGGTATAATTTTGGATAGTGACCCAAGAGTGGTGATTGACTCCATTGTGTGCTTACTTGAGGTCTTAAGGTGGCTCTAGGTGGTTTTCCTTGGGTGGCCTCAAGTGGAAAATCGTTTTCCTGAAGTGTGCAAAGTGGTCCCGGGGAGTGACCTTCCGCCATACCCAACATTGTGTGACTTTATGAGGGAAAGCCATGTGGACATGCTCTGCTATCAAAGAAAAATGCGTGGGGAGAGCATTTTTCCTGTGTCTTATATGAGCAATTTGATATATTTTTCTCTTGACCTTATATATTTTTAAATTTTATAGATTCTCTAATGTTTCTTAGCCCTGTAAATCCTTCTTCTTGACATTTCATGATGTCTTTTGCTTGTTCATTTTTCCAGTGATAAATATTCCCCCCTAATGTGTAAGGTCTAGGAATAACTGTATAGTCTAAATACATTATATTTTATGCTCTATATCACCTGTTTTTAGAGAGAGAGAGAGAGACTTGTGTGCAACCCAAGGATGGGGACCCCTTACTGTGAGTAAAAGAGGGACCATGTTCTATCATAAACCTACAAGAGATAATATAATACAATAAATACAATGTTTCTATGAGGTGGGCGTGTCCCATGCTCGTGATGCTTTGGCTAGTTAAAAATATTATCTGACAAATAAAGGTTTTGTCTATCTCACTTGTATGGTAGTTACCTGATGTTTTGGTTGATGGCGATGATTGCTGATGTGAGCAGGGGAATTTTTTCTTTGATGATGAATTTAATGTAGTGCCCATATGCATAATCTTGGTATGCCATTTTTTAGAAAATTTATCATTTTATTCATGGGTGTATGGCTGGGACATTCACATGTAAGAATTGTTGAAAGAGATTCTTGTAATGGCACAGGTCTTTGAGGAATTCTGACAAAGTGCAATGGTTGTGAAGTATGATACTATCTTGACCTAAAATATTGTGTTGTAGTTGAATCTCAGGAGGATCAATGACATCTATCGGTAAGAATGATTCCCATAATGCCATCTGATGATGCTTGTATTGAGGTGAGGAGCCATCCAAGGTACTACTTCCCTTTTGGATAATGGTTGCTGAATTTGAAAAAAGGAAGCCTCTACCAAACGAGAGAGCTATTGATGCAAGGGACCAGGGTCTCTGATAGTTTTAACATAGGCGTGATTGTGAGAACTGGTTGAAGGCTGATGATCAGAGTTCAGTGGCCCAAGGTCGAAGCATGAAAAAATAATTTTGGCAGCAGTCATAACTATTTCTGATGAGGAAATCCCTGGCATAGGTGGGATGACTAGGGTGGGTATACATTGGTTATGAATGTCGTGGTGGCTTTGCATGAAAGGTATGAAGCTCCGACCAAGGGTGATTAAGGACTACTACCATGGGAGAAAAATGGATGGATGGATGAATGGGTTGGGGATGTTATCCTAAAAAATCTTTGGACACTTTTCAGAAGAATGAAAATTGAGTTTGAACTGTACAAAACATGGAGACAGATACCCCAAAAACATAAAAAACTATCACTCAGTAATGATGTGAGGAAGGTGTTTTCTCTGATGGTGGGTGCCCCATTCGTTAGTATCAGTGCGAGGATGATGGAGCAGATGGAAAATATCACATATGGGCTATACTAATGGAGGGATAGTATGCCAAATTTGAGACGCAGTGGTGTGTGTTCGATCTGCTTGCGAAAATGGTAGTCCAAGAAAGGGGTTTATGGTAAAAATAGACTTGTTTCATGGTGGGTGAATGATCATGAAGTGTTTCCCGGACTAAGGTGATATTTCCATGGCATCATATTTTTAATGCATGGTCTACTTTGAGTGATCGATGCCATTGAGGGGGAGGCTCTACCGACCAACGAGGATTCTTATCATGTGCAAGGTGGGTAAACGATGAACATGGTCAGGTATTTGGAACGTATGGTTGATTTCTCATGGAGAAATGATGTAAGGATATGCAAAGTGTAGGCTTTAACCCTGTACAGAAATTATCTACGAACGAATCTTTAAAGCATAAAATAAACAATATCAAGAGCATAAAACATAAAATATATATACACAGATATTTTCCCCTGGATCCTAAATCGGGATGACCAGCTTGATTTTTCATTATATTACTTTTAGTGTTACAACACACACACACACACACACACACACACACACACACACACATATATATATGCCGAAGCATACATAAAACCCAATCCATTAACCCTAGATTAGAACATAACCATATTTCCCTTGACCGGATCTACAAAATACCAGGGGCCAAAAACCATCGTACCCCAAAATGATGTGCAAACCCATGCACAAAACCATGGGAGGATCTGCCCACCGGAAAACAAGGACCAAAATATTTTTTGAGGCGCTGCCCAAGACCTCGACAAGGGGGGCTACCACCCTCCCTGTGACCCCCACAAAGTTGCACCCAGCACAACGTACAGGGGGGTTATCACCCCCCCTCTGACCCCCCTGCGCATGATTAGTCATGGAAATAATATAACACATACCCAAAATTATCCCACTTGTTGTTTTCTTTCCTCAAGGGGCCATAGGAGAGCTAAGTCATTAGCCTAGCTTTGCAACACCCATTTTTTCTCTACAACAAGAGAGTTTCTAAGTTCTTAAAGAGTTTGTCAATGCATCTGCAACATTCTTCAAAGTGTCCACCTTTACCAGCAACAACCTTTTAGCTTCAACCATATATCTCACAAAGTGTTATTGAACATCAATGTGCTTTGTCTTTGAATGATAAGTAGGGTTCTTAGCCAAGAAAATTTCACTTTGGCTATCAGAGTCTATCCGTATAGCTTGCTGCACCAACCCCATACTTGAACACAATATCTGCAACCAAACTGCTTCCTTGCTTGCATGAGTGGCTGCCATGTATTCTGCCTCTATAGTTGAAAGAGCCACTACAAATTGTCTTTTAATCATCCAACTGATTGCACCTCCAAATAGGATAAACACATACCCACTTCTAGATCTTTTTTGATCTAGATCTCCAGCCCAGTCAGCATCAACAAAACCATGAATGTTTGACACTCTTTCGAATCATGGTCTTCCCTGATATCACAATCCATAATCACTAGTGCCACGCAAATATCTGAAAACCCGCTTCACTGCTGTCCAATGATCCTTCCTTGGGTTTGACATAAACCTGTTCAATACTCCCACTGCATGTGAAATGTCTGGTCTAGTATAGACCATTTCATACATTAGGCTATCCACTGCACTTGCATATGGAAAATGGGACATATCCTCCTCTTCTTCTTGTGTCTTGGGACACTGTTCAACAGACAGCTTTGTACCTAAAAGAATCAGAACATTCAATGGTTTACTATCCTGCATATTTAACCTCTGTAATATAGTCTCGACATACTTCCTTTGGTTTAACCAGAGCTTCCTCTTTGCCCGATCTCTCTTAATTTCCATGCCCAAAATATAGTTTGCAGCACCAAGATACTTCATGTCGAATTTGGAGAATAGTTGGGTCTTCGAATCTTGGATAATTTCTTTGTCATTTCCAATCAACAACATATCATCCACATACAAGACCAAATAAATAACACGATCAAAAATTAATTTAAAATAAACACAGTGATCATCATTTCTTCTCGTGAAGCCAAGTCCCCAAATGTAGGTATCAAATTTCTAATACCACATCCTTGGTGACTGTTTTAACCCATATAGAGACTTATTTAACCTGCATAATAGTTCTTTCTTCCACTTCACCATAAAGCCTTCAGGTTGTTTCATGTAGATCTTCTCTTCCAGATCCCTGTGAAGAAATGATGTCTTCACATCCATCTGTTCTACCTCAAAATCAAATGCAGTAGCAATAGATAAAAGTAATCTAATAGAAGTAACTTTGGCAACAGGAGAAAAAATATCATCAAAATCAATTCCCAACACCTGGGAGAAACGTTTTGCTACCAGCCAAGCTTTGTATTTCTCCACCTTGCCTTCTACATTCATCTTCTTCTTAAACACCCATTTTCTCTTGATGGGATTCCTTCCAGCTAGAAACTCCACCAGATCCCATGCCTCATTTTTATGCAAGGATGTCATTTCATCAACCACAGCCTCCTTCCAAAGTTTTCCATCCTCTGAATATACTTCCCCCTTGATAGTTCTGGGATCATCATCAGTTATAGTTAAAGAAATTTTTTTAGAGAAAGTAGATGGAATATACCTTTTTGGTTATGTTCTTTCCCAAACAGATCTTCTCACAGCTGAAGTTTGTGGCTCTTCCTCTTCCAAGTCATCTTCTGTTGTAGAGTCTAATTCATCCTCCTTTCGCTCAAACTCTATCTTCTTAGGTTCCTTTGGTAGGACTTAATTTTTAACAATATCTTTCACCTTTCTAAACACCACATCTCAGTTTTACACAACCTTCCTTGTTTCTAGGTTCCAAAGCTTGTAACCCTTTAAACCATCCTTATACCAAATAAAGATGCAGCTTTCAAATTTATTATCTAACTTGGTCCTTTTCTCCTTTGGAACATGTACATATGCATCACATCCAAATACCCTTAGATGTGAAAGAGAGGGTTTCTTACCAGTCCATACCTCATGTGGATTCTTATCCTCCAACACTGATGAAGGTGATCTTTATACCAAGTAACATGCAGTCCCCACTGCCTCTGCCTAGAATTCTTGTCCTAACTCGATGCCACTAAGCATGGCATTTTGTTCATTCTTTCTACTACTCCATTTTTCTGAGGTGTGTATGTAGTAGTCTTCTTCCGTGCTATACCACACTTCTTATAAAACCCTTCAAATTATTTCTTGCAGAACTCCCCATCATTATCTGTCCTCGGCACCTTTATCTTCTTCTCTATCTGGTTTTCCACGAGAGCCTTAAATTCTTTAAATATGTCAAAGACTTCAGATTTATTCCTCAATAAATATATCCATGTATTCCTTGAAGGGTCATCTATGAATGAAACATAGTACGCAGACTTACCCAGTGATGGAACCGACACAGGTCCAAACACATCACTGTGCACAAGCTCTAATATCTTATTCGCCCTCTTAGCACCAGAAGGAAAATTCACCCGATTTTGCTTCCCATATACACAATTTTCACAGAAATCAAAATCTGGAGAGCTATTAGACATACCTTCTACCATACCATTTCCATGTATTATCTGAAGGCCCTTCTCTCCAATATGTCCAAGCCTTTGATGCCATAGCATGGTCTTTTCTCCAGAGACTACTAAGCTTTCTACTCCACTTTTGGGAACCACAAAATTGTTTCACCCAACAATAATGGTGTTTCCCTGAAGCTTGTACAGGGTTCCAATCCAAACTGCCCGCATTAATACCAGTGCTCCCCGAACCATCTTATAGGTATCTTTCTAAAACACTGTTTTTACACCTACATCATCCATATTGCTTACAGAAATCATATTTCTGGCCAATGCAGGAATATGCAGAACACCAGGACGTGTTCTAATCCTTCCACTTTACAGCTTCAACTTGAATTTTCCATGTCTGATGATTCTTGCCTTCCTATCATCACCTAAGAAGACATCACTGCCATCATATTTCTCATACTCACAGAACCATTCCCTATGGGGAGTGAAGTGAAAGGATGCACCCGAATCAATCAACCATAAATCATGATCTACATGTGTATTTTAAGAAGAAGTCAAGTACACATCCCCACCTTCATCCGAGGTTGTCTTTGCCTCTGTAGAAGGAGCATCAGCAGATCCATTTCCTTTCTCAAGAGCTTTAGATCTGCAGTCCTTTTTGTAGTGCTCTTCCTTTCCGTATTTCCAGCACACCTTTACAAACTTTCCAGGAGATTTAGATCTCCCCCTCTAAACCTTATTCTTGTTTCTGTTCTAGGACCTTCCTCGTATAGATAAGGCATCTCAATTCTGACCCTCCATATTTCTCCATCTCATTTCCTCCGACATGAAGGCTGAGACAATGTCATCAAAATTCAAGGTAGTTGTATTGCTACCTATTGTAATAACCAAACTGTCCCATGAGTCTGGTAGAGAACACAACAAACTGATGCACTTATCTTCATATGAGATTTTAATATCAAAATATGACAAATGACTTAACACAGTATTGAAGGCATTTAAATGCTCTGTCATCGAGTCTCCATCCTTCATTCTCAGGTTATACAGCTTTTTCCGCAGGAAATATTTATTCACCAGAGACTTAGATTGGTACAAAGTCCCTAGCTTGTCCCACAAAGTCTTCACTGTAGCTTCCCCAGATAAATTCAACAATATTGAATCTGAGACACACAATTGTAGTGTGCTCTTTGCCTTTCGATCCAGTTTCTTCCAGTATTCATCTAACACTGTCGTTGGTTTAGTACTCGGATCTACTGTGATCCACTGATCTTTATCCACCAGCAGATCCTCCATCTTGAGCTTCCACAACTCAAAACTCTGACCATTAGATTTCTCGATCTCTATCTTCTCTCTTCTTTCCATCTTCTTTCACCACAAGAATCGATCCCACAGATCTCCCACTGATCAGGGTCTACCTCAGGCTCGAGAAAAAAACCCCTCAGTAGCAAAGGCGTCCCCTTGAAGCCAAAACTGCTCGGATACCAAATGTAGGTTTTAACCCTGTACATAAATTATCTACGAACGGATCTTTAAAACAGAAAATAAATAATAGCAAGAGCATAAAACATAAAATAGATATACATAGATATTTTCCCCTGGATCCCAAATTGAGACGACCATCTTTATTTTTCATTATATTCCTTTTAGTGTTACAACACATATATGTACATGCCGAAGGATACATAACCCCAATCCATTAACCCTGAATTAGAGCATAAACGTAGTTCCCTTGACTAGATCTACAAAATACCAGGGGTCGAAAACCATCGTACCCCAAAACCATGTGCAAACCCATGCACAAAACCATGGGAAGATCCGCCCATCGGAAAATAAGGACCAAAAGAATTTTCTGGGGTGCTGCCCCGGACCCCGACAGGGGGGGTTACCGCCCCCCCTATGACCCCCCCGATGTTACACCTAGCACAATGTATAGGGGGGGGGGGGGGGGGGGGGCTATTGAACCGCCTGTGACCCCTCGCGTGTGATTACTTGTGGAAAGAATATAGCACATACCAAACACAAAGCTTCTCTCGGGCTCTATCATGTCGAGGGCAGAATGATACCTGCTCTGGAACCTTCAGTGACTATGGCGATAAGTGGTTGGTCATACTATATGATACCTACAACCAATACCCAAAGTGAAAGCATATTTTTCACTCAAATAATATAACAAAAGGTGCTAAATGAAAAAATTATAAGAGAGAGCATACCTATCAAAATTGAAAAAATTATTTTTTCAGAGACGTGAATGTTTGAGCCTCCTTTGGGCATTATGAGGTGCTTATCATTGTGTCATTGTTGGAATAGGGTCTCCTACAAAGCTGTAAAACTGGTCCATTTTGTATATTTTTTATTATATTTAGTCTAACGCAGGGGTTTTTGGGTGGGTCAAAGCGCCTAAAGTATTGTAAATGGGTCAAGGGTAGACCAAGAGTCCGCAAACCACGATTTATGGACCATTGGATGCATAGGCTAAAATTGTATAATTAGTTGAACCTTTTTGAGTTGTAGGCGAAGCTAAGAATGATAAGAGACTACTACTAAGTGTGAATCGATAGATCTGGTCAGCGTTGTTGGGTTAGGACTCCTGCTGCTATGTTGCGCGGAGGGCCTCTGTGCTGTTGTGTGCACAGGTTGGGTTTTTGGGGTTTTGTAAGTAGATATGAAAGATTAATGAATGCAGAAGTATTGATGCCTATCTAAATCCACTATAATTACTGTGATATGAATCTATGATGTCTTGATTACTTAATGCTACTGTGATATTGGTTTAAGTTGCGAACATACTTGTGTATTTATTTATGTTGTGATCTGGGTTTGTTTTGCTTGCTTCATACAAGAATATCTGGAATAGCTATGTATTGTTATATGAATTCATGATCTGTTGATTTATGTGAGTAATATTGTTGTTGCACACGTGGATGCGAAGGGAATCTAGGCTCGTTGATACTATATTGTTGTGTAACCAGCTCAAAAAAGAGAAGAAAAGAGATATCAACGCCTTAGAAATGAGCCACTTCGAGGGGGAAACCTCCAATACATTGCATAAATGAAAAATTCTTGGATGATACAATTTACAAAACCTCCTTTCTATATGTAGGAGTCCATGGGGCCATAATTTAATCCTAGTGGGCCACAATGTAATCCTAGCTGACCTAACAATAATAATTTAAGGGCACAATAATAACAAAATGGGGGTTACAAGGGTTCAATAATAACAATAAGGGGGTTACACTAAAAATAAGGACTATACTAGTGATATAGGACCTAGCATACACATGTACAAGACCTAGCATGCCCTCTCCTTCAAAAAAGTGTTGTCCTCAACGCTTGAGTAGCTCCCGGGGTGCTTCAGACAGTGTACCCATCCTCCCATGGAGAATCTAGTGGGTAAGTTCTTCCACTCGATGAGGATACTCTAGAATGGATCATTCTGTGAATTGCCAAGTTCTTGTTTCCATGACCTACCAGTTCCAATATTATTCTCTCATCAAGTCTCCAACACATTGAACTGGAAGATTTTCACCTATAACCTTCTTTAAGCATGAAACATGGAAAACTCGATGTACTCGCGAAGAAGCAGGAAGCTCCAATTTGTATGCCATAGTACCAATCTTTTGCAACACCTTGTAAGGACCATAGTACTTTGGCGTTAATTTATTATCCTTCTTTGCTTGCTTGAGGGACATTTGTTTGTATGGTTGTAGCCGTAAAAATACCCAATCTCCTACATCAAAACTTCTCTCGCTACGATGTGGATCTGCCTGTTGTTTCATTCGATTTTGTGCCAAATTCAGGTTATCCTTTAAGAGTTGGAGAACTTCTTGCTGATGCTCGATGTGATCTTCCACTGCTTGAAACTTCAAATTTTCTCTTAAATATGATGTGATGGATGGTGGATGATATCCATAAAGTGCCATAAATGGGGTCATTTTTGCTGCAGTATGGAAGGAAGTGTTATACCACCATTCAGCAAGAGGTAACCACTTGACCCATTGTGTTTGTTTATCAGATCCAAAACAACGAAGATATCCTTCCAAACATTTATTTACGATCTCAGTTTGACCATCAGATTGAGGATGATAAGATGAGCTATGAGCTAATTGAGTACCCAAACAAGAAAATAACTCCGTCCAAAATTTCCAGTAAAAATGGGATCTCTGTCGCTCACAATAACCCTTGGGCTTCCATGTAGCTTTTGAATTCTATCCATAAATGTAGTAGCAACTGTACTTGCTTTAAATGGATGAGATAATGCACAAAAGTGTGCATACTTGGTAAGTCTATCAACTACCACCATGATGACACTCTTTCCTTCGTACTTAGGTAAACCTGTGATAAAATCCATTGAAATCTCCTCCCAACGTTGACTTGGAATGGATAAAGGTTGTAGAAGTCCCGGGGTCTTAATTGTCTCAACTTTATTCTGCTGGAAAACCAAACATTCTGCCACAAACTTTTCAATATCAGATTTAAGGCCATCCCAAAAAAAATCTTTCTTCACCCTGTGGTAAGTTTTTAAAAATCCTGAGTGTCCTCCTAAAGGAGAAGTGTGCAATTCCAGAAGAATCTTTTGTTTCAGTTGGGAATTCTTACAAAGATATAAGCGATCTTTGTACCATAAGGAATCATTTTTTCCAACTAAATGTATCAGATGTACTAGGATCTTGCTGCAACTTTTGAATGAGTGTCCATACATCTTTGTCCTTCTTCCATTCATCTCTTGCTTCGGTTATCCAATCTGGTTGGATAATAGAAATGGCACAAAGCAATGCTTCACCTCTTCATTCTTTCTTGAGAGTGCATCTGCAACAACATTAAGCTTTCCTTTTTTGTAGATTATTTCAAAGTCATAACCCAACATCTTTGTGACCCATTTTTGCTGCTCTTCTGATGATAGTCTTTGTTCCAAAAAGTGTTTAAGACTATCATGATCAGCTTTTACCTTGAAGTGTCTTCCCATTAGGTAAGTTCGCCATTTCTTTAGTGCATGTAGTATTGCTAACATTTCCTTCTCATAAATAGGTTTCTGTAAATACTTTCCTTTGATTGGACGACTTTCAAAAGAAATGGGTCTTCCTTCCCGCATTAAAACTGCACCAATTCCATTTCCTGAGGCATCACATTCCACAATAAAGGTTTTTGTGAAGTCTGGTGTAGCTAAGACCGGTGCTAGGCACATTGCCTCTTTAAGACGTTCAAAAGCCTTAGTTGCTTCAGGAGTCCATGAAAATGCATCTTTCTTCAATAATGTTGTTAGAGGTGCTGCTATTCTCCCATAATTCTTAACAAACTTGCGATAATACCCTGTTAACCCGATAAATCCTCACAACTTCTTTATGGTTGTGGGGACTTTCCATTCCTTAATGGCTTTAATTTTGTTAGGGTCTACTTTAACACCCTCGTGAGATACAATATGACCCAGATATTCCACCTCTTGTACTCCAAAGAAACATTTGGATTTTTTTGCATATAATTGTTTCTCCTGCAATAGTTTGAGCACCCCGTCAACATGTTCAACATGATCCTTCCAAGACCTCCTGTAGATTAGTATATCATCAAAAAATACTAGCACAAATTTTCTAAGGAAGGGTTTGAAAATGGAATTCATCAACCCTTGAAATGTAGAAGGTGCATTGGTAAGGCCAAAAGGCATGACCAAAATTCATAATGATCCTCATGAGTTCGAAATGCTGTTTTTGGAATATCTTTAGTCTTCATTCTAATTTGATGATATCCTGAACGAAGATCCAACTTGGTAAAATAAATTGCTCCATGTAATTCATCCAATAATTCATCAATCACAGGAATGGGAAATTTATCTTTAATGGTGAGCTTATTGAGCTCCCTATAATCCGGACACATTCGCCATGATCTATCCTTCTTGTGTACCAATACTACAGGAGCAGAGAAAGAACTTTGACTAGGTTGAATTATACCCGCCTCTAACATTTCTGCAATCATACGTTCAATTTCGCTCTTTTGGAAGTAAGGATATCTATAAGGCCCGATGTTTGGAGGAACACTTCCTGGAATCAAATGAATAGCATGATCATGATCACGAATAGGTGGGAGTCCTTTTGGAGTTTCAAACACCTTGGAATGATTGTCCAAGACTTGTTGGAGATCTGCAGAAATAGATGATTTTGATGTTGGAACTTCTAGTGAGCATAATTGTGCAATTACGCCTCGTTGTTCTTTCTTTAAAAGCTTTGTCATGACATTAGAGCTTATTATCCTTCCTGGCTTCCCTTCAATACCCCGTAATTCGACTTCCTTTCCTTCTGAAAAAAAATTCAAGAAAAGTTCTTGAAAATTAAAAGCTACCGTCCCCAAAGATTGTAACCATTGTACTCCTAGTACAACATCAGCACCTCCCATAGGAATGGAAACTATTGGACTATTCAATACATATTCCGCCATGGTTAGCTTAATATTATGGCATTTTCCAGAGAAATTTATAGTTCCTCCATTTGCAACTATCACTTGACATTCTGGTGTTGGGTATAGGAAAAAATTTAATTCCTTGGCTACCTTACAATGAATAAAATTATGGGTGCTACCTGAATCAATCAACACTATTACCTTTTTCTTCTTTATTTGTCCTTGTATCTTGAGAGTTTGAGGAGTGGTAATTCCTGCCAGTGCATTACACGATATGGTCGGATTCATTTCTTCCTCTTCTAGGGTTGGTTCCTGGTGTATATCCTCTTATTGTTCATTTTCTTCTTCCTCTTCACAATCTATGTAAAATAATTTCTTCTCAGCACACTTATGACCTTTAGTGTATTTTCTATCACAACTGTAGCAAAGCCCTTTTTCTCTTTTTTCTTCCAATTGTTGTGGTGTCAACCTTGTAGGCTGTGGAAATCTAGGCGTAGCAACACTTCCTTCTTTATAGAATTGAGTGGTAGGCTTCCTTGTCGCCATAATTTTACATTCAACTTTTCTTGCCAACTTGAATGCCTTCTCCAATGAATCAGGTTCCAAAACGCGAACTTCATGTTGGATGTTATCCTTTAAAGTGCCTATGAAGAGATCAATCCCGTGTTCCTCTGGAATATCAGTTACCCTTATATTCAATTTTTGGAAGTCCTCAATGTGCTGCCCCACTAAACCCTTTTGTTTGAGATTTATCAATTGGCTAAAGAAGGTGTTGCTCTTTGTATCCTCATAATGTGCTATCATTTCCTCCGTAAAATTGACCAAGTGACAATTTTTTTACGGGAGCAAAGCCATCGATACCATACAAATGTATTTTGTTCTAAATGTAAAGTTGCAATGCGTACCTTTGTGTGTTTTGCACGTTATGGAGATCAAAATATTGCTCCATCTGTAGTATCCATGTTACAGGATCCTTTCCATCAAACTTCCTCATATCCATTTTTGGAATATGGTGGTTCTTCCCGCCAACATTTGAGTTTATGAAATCACGATTAACATTTATTTTGTTCTCATAATGAGGTTCTTCTACTATATTTCTGCCATTAGGAATCATTTCTTGTTTTAAGCTTGTCATCAAGCCTTCCATGTATGCTTTTAGATCATTCTTCATGTTTTCCATGTTGTCTTTCATGTCATCCATCTTAGCTTCCATGCCCACTTCCATGCCATCCATCTTAGCTTCCAAACCATTCATATTAGCTTCCACACCTTTCTTCAAACCATCCATCTTAGTTTCCACACATTTATTCAAAACTTCCATTTCATTTTTTGTTGTTCTTTGCGAGAGCGAAATTTGTTGCACTTGCTCTTGTAATTTTGATATGTCATGTTGCCATTCTTCATCTTCATGAGTCATAGTAGAGCCTTCTGAAGGCTTAGTGGGTGTTGAATTATTTTTAGGGGCTATTTTAGAATCCAATATTGATATCTATTCTACAAGATTCCCTTGGAATTAATTCAACTTGATTCTTCAAACAAGACTTATGCAATTCGAAAAACAAATACACACCTTTTACTTGCTTTAAGGAGCTCGATATTGAAATTGAATTATCTCTGTAACTAAAAATATTCAATATCTAAAATTCAGCCCTGTAGTAGCCCTCTGAAGCGTCTTTCAAATGCCACAGGTCTGACCTAATTTGGATTCTCCAAGACAAAGTTGTGTCCAATCTCCCACAATGACCTAATCCTGGATTGGTTCAGTAGAGCGAACTTGTACGACTTGCCACGTGTCACTGATTTGTCCTTTGTCTATGAAATTGATAGCCAAGAAACTACAGTCT
Organism: Pinus albicaulis; assembly: GCA_034641835.2. Classification (NCBI taxonomy): domain Eukaryota; kingdom Viridiplantae; phylum Streptophyta; class Pinopsida; order Pinales; family Pinaceae; genus Pinus; species Pinus albicaulis. The sequence goes on from CM076574.1 coordinate 968,338,457, forward strand.
GTTTAATTGTGACCAATTTTTACTGCACTCCAATCCGATCCCCGGAGAGAGAGTTATTTAACTTTTCCAACGATCACCTCTTTGAGATAAAATTCAGGAGCCTGAAAAAGCACTACCTTCCACAGATCATATCTCAAAAAATATTTTGAACCAAGCTCTGAAATTTTTTGAAAAATTTCCTCAGGATTTCAGCTTCACACCATATGAATTTCAGATTCTGAACCTTCGTAAACAAAACTTTATAGCGCAAATTCCACGATAGCCGTTTAGGATCACGAAAAAAGGACTTTGGAAAGCTTCCACAGTATATCTCACAATAACAGCGAACAACGATCTGAAATTTCATCAAGCTTCCTCAAGATTTGACTTCGTACCCTAAAAATTTCAGCTTCTGAAACTTCGTAGAAAACAAGTTATAGCGAAAATTCCACGATGACCTGTTTGGAGCAGCGAAACCCTAGAATCCAAAGCTCTGATACCAAATGTTGTGTAGCCAGCTCCAAAAATAGAAGAAATGAGATATCAACGCCTTAGAAATAAGCCACTTCGAGGGGGCAACCTCCAATACATTACATGAATGAACAATTCTTGGATGATACAATTCACAAAACCTCCTTTCTATATATAGGAGTCCATGGGGCCATAATGTAATCCTAGTGGGCCACGATGTAATCCTAGCCGACCTAACAATAATAATTTAAGGGCACAATAATAACAAAATGGGGGTTACAAGGGTTCAATAATAACAATAAGGGGGTTACACTAACAATAATAAGGGACTATACTAGTGATATAGGGACCTAACATATATTGGGTCACTATAAGGGTGAACGCAACTCTTCTTGACTTACCTACCCTCTCCCACGGTGTAGAAACCTGGTTCCAGCACCCATCCATGCTACTTCGGGTGAGAATTTGGCCTGCACAAGCAGGTCACTGCCGAAAGGGCTAGTAGTATAGGGGTTTTTGGGAAAACCTTGAGCATCCGAACCTGGGTCAGGACCCCTCGAGCCAACAAATGGTTTCGTTGTCAGGACCTGGAGAATTTTGAGAGAGGAATCGAGTATGCCAAGGTTGTACTGGAAGCCAGAGAGAAAGGAAATTGATGAATGGTGTGAACAAAAAGTTTAGGAATTTTCCATAAAAGAAAACCATAGTGAGAGGTTGACCACGGAAGAGTGGAAGAATAAGTACATTTTCACAAAGATCTATGATATCTTCTTTTTAACGATTGCGATCGAGCTCCAGGAGTGGCTTGCAAGACTGGTAGAGTTTCAGAGGTGTTGGAAGGATGAGCAGATCACAGAGTGGACCCCCGAACTAATTCAGCAGCTAGGAAATACTGATAACACCATCACTCGCATAGTGGACCATTGGGTAGACAGTGTGTTAGGAGGATTTGTGACAAAATTTTCCATTGATCAGTTTTTCTCCTACTCTGAAGCAGAGCGAATATTCTTCATGGGGTTTTGAGGCAAGATTCTGAAGAATTTTCCATTGCTGATCAAGATATTATTATGCAGAAAGAGTATTTTTTGTAGCCATACCGAGTGAATGGCCTCTCATATGGACAAGAGCACAACACAGAGTGGCAAGGACTATAGGACCAACCTAGAAGTAGATCGATTGGTCTACAGTATAGTAAGGGAAGTAGCTTCATAGAGTCCTCCAGCCACACCACCTTCAAATTAGCCTAGAGGTAAGAATTCACTGACCCCTCCACCACTGGAAGATGACATGGTTGTGCACATGAAATTGCCGACATTTAAGGGTGTGGGGGATGAAGACATGGATCAGTTATGGTTTGTTACAGGATCATTATGGAATGCATAGAACATGGCTAGTGATGTGGTGAAAAGGGCACAACTGTCCTTGGCCTTCGAAGGAAGAGCTTTGGACTGGTACATGGGATACATTAGCCAAAAATACAAATGAAAACATTGAAGATATTAATAACGTCCTAAAACAATAGTTCAAGAAACCTAAGTCCTACTCCCAAATTGTGGTTTATCTAATGGATTTCAAGCAAGGACATTATAAATTTGTGTGGGAGGTCGATCAACGACTAAAGAAGGTGACCAGAGAAGGGGGATTCCAATATGATGACAAACAACACATGGAATGGTTTATTGCTATGTTTCTGCCTCACCTGCATGTACCTATGGGGCACCAAAATTTTGAATTGTAGGAGAAGGCCTTGGAAGGTGCCATGAAGTTAGAAACCGCACCTCAGGATGAGACTCATCTAGGTGTCCAATAGATTCAGGGACAGCTAGAAGCGATGCACGTAAAGATCCAAAACCTGTGAAAGGAACAAGGGGTAGAAGCTAGTGTCGAAATATGGTGAATATGATGTCGGGTGAATGGCCATACCAAGGATAGATTTCCTCTATTAGAAAACTATATGTAGGCTGGGGGACCTAGCCCATTGCGCCCTAGGGAAGCTGCGGGACCCAGTGGGCTAGCAACTCTGGTTCGATGATTGTTGCGTCGCAAGGCTGCATGATACTAACCATTGTCCCGACCTCGTTGCATATGTTCTAGACGTAAAGCGGAAATGGTGTAGGTTCTCCAGATCGATGGGACATGACGAACTGAACTCCTAGACATATGATTTGATGATTGATCAAGGAAACTTATACAGAGTAAAATTAGACCCTGCGTCACCAAGAACCCCCGTATGTATAGGCGGCTCCCCATCAAGGTGCATGGGAGGAGGACGTGGTGGAAGTGTAGGATGGGGACGAGGTCAACTAATCTGCTATAACTGTGGAGAAGCAGGACACTTTGTAAGGGACTGCTCAAACCCCACTAGGAAATCCTGTCGATACTGCAGACAACTAGACCATGCGATTGAAGATTGCCTGATCGTGATAGCGAAAATGCAGGAAAAGCAGTCAACACCTACGTAGAATGTGCATAGAGTTAAGGCTAAGCTACAAGACAAAGATCTGAGTGTGAATGTGGTGACACACAATGGGATGGACACCAGGGGGCCTGAGGAGGAGGCTGCGATGGAACCTCTGATCCTTCAAGCCACTATCAAACAAGAAGGCCTGGACCTAAAAAGGGGGAAAGAAACATTTATCACAGCTCGTAAAGAATTTTCTGATGCAGAGGCAGCTACTGCTCGGCCACTTGCAAGCCTCAAGGTAGATGATGAGGTTGAGCCCTTTTTGCAGGCATGTAAGAAATAGTTGTGCAACTGAAAGGTTGTGGAGAACCTTCAGGAATTAATAGATATAATCTTGGAAGTCAAGGATGTGCACAAGTTGTACAAGTATAAGAAATGCACTGGAAGAGAAATGCAGTTGTCTGCGCAGATCGGTGACTATGAAATGAGCTAGGTCATTTTGGACCTAGGGTCGGATGCGAACGTGTTACCTAATTAGACTTGGAAAAGAATGGGAGAGCCTAAGTTGGAATGGTCCATTATTCAACTGCGCATGGAAAATTAGTAGAAAATCATCCCGCTAGGAATGTTATCTAAAATTACAGTGGATATCGCAGGAGTAAAAGCCCGAGCCGACTTTGAAGTGATAGAAATTGTAGAAGATGCGGACCCCTACCCTATGCTCTTGGGATTGGACTGGGCCATAGATATGGGCAGTATCATCAACCTCAAAAAGAGAAGTATGGTGTTTGAGAATAATGGCACAAGGGTGATAGTAACATTAGATCTTGCGGAAGGTGAAAGATATACAGAGCTGGTGCGCAATAAAGAGGAGGTGGATAAAATTTACAAGTTGACTGTGCGGGACAAAGATTGGATCAACCCCACGGAAGAAGGATTACTCTGCTAGGAAAAGGACAATGAATTATTCTTTGACTCTGATGGGGAGATGGAAAATTGGTAAAACCAGTTGCATGATGTCTCGGCACTGCGATGTCTTTGAGTCACAAAGGACTTCCATTGCATTTCCTCAGAGGTAAGAGGCCTACCCTACTTTTATGGTTGTGGTATCATTAAGGAATTTTTGCGAGCATTCGAAGCAGAGGTTCCCAAGGGAAAAAGACTATGGGCCCTTAAGCTATCCATGCGTGGAACACCTACGCACTTGTGGGAGACGCATGGGGAGGCATTCCAGACATGGGAGGAATGTCAAGATATGATGATCCTACGATTTGAAGACCCAACCAAGATTCGGGTCAAGACATTCCTTACATCAGGAGATCCCCGTAAATGTCTGGTTGCATGGAAGGACAGTTGTCAGAAAAACATGTCTTTGGTTGAGAAGTACCATAGGAATAAGTCTGTGTTGGGGGAGGATGCTCAGAAGACCCATATAATTGACCCAAGAATAGCAAGAAGATTGAGCGCATTGGAGATACGAAAACTAGCCATTGGCACTCTAACAACTGATAGGGAGCAGAAGTTACCATTGAAAGGCACACCCCCTACAAATTAATGAGGCAGATTTTTAGGACTTTTTACCATTTATCTGGTGGTAAGTTCCAGGTGAAGTTTACCCTACCGTTGAGTGACCACAAGCGTTATAAGAACGATAGGGTAGCGCAGATAAGAAATCTGCCTCCCTTGCATAAACTATACTTCTCACCTTTCTCTTGCGTGAAATTGAGATCTACGATTCTCCTGGTCTACCCTATCCCTTTCATGTTTGATGAGCCTACTCCTTTTGACGGTATCCATCCAGAGCTGGAATTCCTTTTCCACATTAGGATGATGGCCACGAACCCTATTGAACCTTTAGTACCAACAGAGCTGGAAAGTGAGGACGTAGTGGAGATTGGGGCTGAGGACAAAGAAGTGCTCTCTACAACAGTCATGAATAAGGGAAAAGAGAAAGCACAAGGATTGAGGAAGCCCCTGAAAGTGGAAAATTAGGCTACAGGAAGACCTAGGACTTCCCCGAGGCATGCCAAATCCCCATGAACACCACTTCAGGATCAGGATGCATAGGAGGAAGCCTTGTCTGCCAATCTAATCAATTGGTTTCCCCCCTTCATCTGCTCGCACCGACCTTCCACACGCACGCCCAAAAATGTGGATGGTTTGATCACCTAACTGAAAACACTGCTAACCCTAGGCGAAGTCCCTGTCATCACTGACCCTTGTGGATGGCTCCACGAAGTTAAATTTGATGATCACAACTTGGAGAATTATGAAGCCTTCATAGACCTGGCCCCTGCACTATAATTTTACACAATTTATGTGAATGATGGGGTCAGAGTCATTCCTCAGTGCTGGGTATGCGGATTGGTTGGATCCGTACTCTTGAATCCGCTGCGAACGCCCCATTTTGGCCATTGGAATGTCACGGACTAGCTGGTCCGAAAATTGCTCGCCTTGATTCACAAGGGCTACTTATGGATTCGGGACCAAGTCCCCATTGATGATATGCTAATTCACTGGATTATGGGGCTTTCCATGCAGGGGGCACACCTTTTGGAATGGGTGGGAAAGAAATATGAAGGCAAGTCTGTTGAATATGTGCGCCAAAATTACAAGGTCGAACGAAATACCTGGGGCTTTATCATCAATTCCATCTATAACCATGCTATGCAGATGGGTACCATGCTATTAGCGTGAAAGCTAATGCGGAAGTTCCAGGTCACAACCATCCCTGCCTATGTCATTTGATTAGCAAGCCAGTGTATGAAGGGGGTCTACCTTAATTGGGCCCAATATTTGTGTGACGAATTTTTGACTAACGTCCGCGAATCTCAAGAATAAGGAAAGGCCTTTTGTAATTCTTGGTTATTGATCCTTACAGCACAAGTTGCATGGGAGGCCCCTGAGGAGTTTTTCCTCCCCAAGCTCACTCCAAAAATGTGCGAAGGGGATCGCTTCTCCCATCTATGGGACTACAAGGATGCATAACATGTGGAAGATAACCAAGTTTTTGGGGTCCTATTCCAGAGCAGCTTGGTCGCAACCATCAACTCTCGACCATGGTTGTCCCCAATAGTGTACAATAGGTACAAAAGTATTGCAGCATTCCAAGTTACGATGCACCACATACAGATCCACGGTCTCAAGAATAAAACCTAGACGTCCCTCCTGTATATGGTAGCAGATGAGGACATTGACCAGGTGGTCAAGCTATGGCCTCCTACCTAGAAGATAGGTTTCAAAACCCCCACCAAGGAGATTAAAGGACAAAGTAAGCAAGGCTCAAAAATAGCCACAAAGAACAACGCACCGCTGAAAACCACCAGGGCCTAAATCCAGGTAGATCCGCCACCAGAAATAAACCTCAGAGGAAAAAATTGAATAGCCAAGCCTGACAAGGGGCCCCGAAAGAAGCAACACGCGCAATGGGGAGAATACGATGCGACGGTCACTTTGACCGACGGGGACCTTGAAAAAATAGTGGAGGCCATCACAATGGCCACAAAAGACAAGTGGGTAGCCTTGGAGGAACACCAGAAGGCTACCATTGACACCCTCCAGGCTGAGCTCTACACCTTACAATTAAAGAAAAACACACTACAGGCTTGCATGACTTAGGTACAACCTCCCTTGGTACCCGGCCATATATTACTCGCCACAAAGGAAAGCCATCTCTATTCTATACCTAGCGCTACCCTTGTGATCAGTCCACTAGTCTAACTCCATACAGACGCAGGGGTGCAACTAAATCTGGCCACGCTGACGCACGATGCATTATAGGACCTCCAAACTATTGTATTCTAGGAGATTCGCCATCCAGACCAGCAAGTGCACCAACAACTAGGGGTAGCTGAGTAGACCATTACACAGCAGAACGCCGAAGTACTCTGCACTGTCACACAAAAAGTGGAGCTCGAAACATTAATCCACCAACTCTGCAAGGAGGCTACAGAGGAGATCCCCACTGTAGCCATCCCCTGGGCTAAAATTGAAGGTTTGGTTGCAGCATTAAAGGCATCCAAGATGGAGATGTAGGTCATGAAGACATAGCTGGAGCAGCAAATCACCGACTTACAGACCAAGAAGTAGCCCGAAACACCTCTAGAGGTACAAGCCCAGCATGCTGCGCTAGTAATCGAGGCCACTAACATCATTATTTGTTATATTTCTCAGGGTTTCGGGTTACTCGAAGATGCCATGCAGCTTTGGACCAAGATCCAACATGATCCAGTCCTCCAGAGAATTAATCAGGACTTGCAGTAGAAGGAAGAAGCTTTTGATTAGGTCAAAGCTACATTGCACTCTTTATTCCCTGCTCAGGGTCTGGCACACTTAAAGACTAGCAACGTGCTTCAAGATGAGATTGAGGAACTCTGGCACAAGAAGCATGCCATCGTGGAACGATTGAAGCCTTGGGCCGATGCATCCCTCTAGCTATCATAGGATACCAATGTTGCAGTCAAGTGACTGAATCAGACACTGGAAAGTGTCACCGCGACGACCGAAGGACTGACATCCAAAAAGCTTGTGGATATTGTGCATATCACTGCTGCTCAGAGCCAAGAAGTACTACCCCCGCTGATCACTACCATCAACACACTACGTGCACAGATGGAGACCCCACCACCACAATGACTCGGGATGAGTCACAAGATTGTGTTGGGGGACTATTGGAATAGGGTCTCCTCCAAAGCTGCGAAAATGGTCAATTTTGTATAATTTTATTATATTTATTCTAACGCATGGGTTTTGGGGTGGCTAAAAACCCCTAAAGCATTGTAAATGGATCAAGGGTAGACCAAGAGTCTGCAAACCATGGTTTGTGGACCATTGGATGCATAGGCTAAAATAGTAGAAGTAGTTGAACGTTTTTAAGTTGTAGACGAAGCTAAGAATGATAAGGGATTGCTGCTAAGTGCGAATCGATAGATCTAGTCAGGGTTGTTCGGCAAGGACTCCTGCTACTATGTGCACGAAGGGCCTCTGTCCTACAATGTGCAGACCCTACTGCTGTGTGCGCAGGTTGGGTTTTTGGGGTTTTGTAAATAGATCTGAAAGATTAATGAATGCGGAAGTATTAATGCCTATTTGAATCCACTGGAATTATTGTGATATGAATCTGTGACGTCTTGGTTACTTAATGTTGTTGTGTTATTTTTTTAAGTTATGAACATACTTATGTATTTATTTATGCTATGATCTGGGTTTTTCCTACTTGCTTCATACAAGAATATCTGGAATAGCTGTGTATTTCTATATAAATTCATGATCTATTGATTTATGTGAGTAATATTGCTGTTGCGCAGTGGATGCGAAGGGAATCTAGGCTCGGTGATGCTAGATCGGGTCGCTATAAGGTTGAACACAGCTCTACTTGACTTACCTACCCTCTCCGAGGGTGCGGAAACCTGGTTCCAACACCCACTATACTACTTTGGGTGAGACTTTGGCCTATGCAAGTAGGTCACTACCGAAAGGGAGAGTAGTATAGGGGTTTTTTGGAAAACCTTGAACATCCGAACCCAGGTAAGGACCCCTGGAGCCAACAGTCACTTTTGATTTCACAATTGGGATTTTTTAGCTCTCGTTATGGTCCTTCAAATAATTTTAAAAAGGGAGATACATGGACCAATATGTCTCATTTCAACTTATTTGTGTCATTTGAGTGTTTGAGAGTTTGAGAGGTCAAAGCATGATGTTGAGCCTTTCTTGCTATTGCGGTCGGCCTATGCATGTAGGATTTACACTGCTAGTGTTAGGTAGGCCTCAAAACGTCCTATATTTCAATTTTTTAGTGTACTTGGCCATGTGTCTGTAAAAATTAGGTTTTTATGGAACCTTAGACATTTTTTCCCTTGACCGTGTGGACAATCAAGGCACATGCGTAGAATCCTCGCATGAAACTGAGTATTTCCCGCTTAATTTTCACACATGTAGGTGTGTTTTATGCGCATATTCCATGCCTATATGTGATACAGACTCGTGGCCAGTGTTCCTACTTGAGGTACAGACGCGTCGAAAAGCCAAGGTGAATTTTTCAAAAAAAAGGGGAAATTTTAAATTTTTTGGTGTTTTGATGTCACTGATGTGTGTTTGTTTGATGGTAGGATGCTATGGAGGGAGAGATATTGGCAAGGCCTCCATATGGTTGTGGCACAAGATTTAAGTTCTCATCAACAACTGGCATGGTGGGGCCTTCTCAAGTTCCTTGAGAATGACCTCCTGAGGTCACACGATCAATTACTACACTACCTGGTCTGTTGCTTTAATAGGCAGCGTAAAGTGATGGTACTGCGGGGGTATGACCTCCCTATCTGTCCAGAGATGGATATTTATTTCTTGACTGGTTTTTTTCCTTAGGGTGAGGTACTCCATTATCCACTCCCATGTGGTAGGGTAGTGCTTCAGTGTTGGGCAGAGTTTCATTATGGTGGAGCACCTCTTTCGAAAGGGTGCATTATGATATCATCGGTGACTGATTTAGCCAAGAAGTGTTCTCTGGATATGATTGTGAGACTGATAGGGTCGTCATTGCTACACAAGGCATTGGGGCTAATGATTGGTGTTCCGTGCCAGCTTTGGGCTAGGAATTTATCTGACTTTTCCCGCCATTTCTATGATCGTATGGTGTCCATCTAGCGAAGGTCTGAGATGGATCTAAGCTATTTAAATATGCCAGTATCCTTGTGAGCATTATGTATGAGAGAGTAGTGCTGCTATGACCTATGGTGGTTGTGCCTATGGGGTTTCATTGGGACCTTTGTATGAGGTGATGGGCCCCGGTGATGCCTCGCAGTGGGGCAGGTCGGGTGGGGCATTATTGGAACACGACCACCGAGGCTTGGTTCAAGGCCAACCCTCTAATGTTACTCCCATTTCCATATGCCCAGATGGACTATCGAGGAGATCTGGATATGGGTCTTCCTGCTGGGTACGGTTGGGTACCGACAGGTATGAATTTTTGTACTTTTTTCTCCATTTTTTGAGTATTTATGATTTATATGTGTATTGTAATGACACTGACATTGTTTTTGTTACTCTTGCAGGTGTTGGAGAGGTAGCGCAGCCCACTACTTAGTTGATAGGACACCAACCCAACTAGAAGGTTTGAGGAGCTTAGCTCTAGGCTCGGGGGCAGGGGGGAGATCTAGGGCAGCTCCAGTGTGGAGGATTCGGTGATGGAGTTGGCCCTTTTGGTGAGGGTAGAAACTCGGTTATTGTTTGGTGTGGTTTACCCATAGCTCATGCTTAGGCAGCCAAGGCCCACGTGGTGTAGGTTGAGGAGAGGCTAGCTACGTCTAAGGCTCGAGCCACTGACTTGGAAGATTCATGGGATCGAGTAGACAGGTTGACCTAGGGTATGTCGACCCGTGGGCTTGTCGATGATCTAGATGATGTCTCATTGGAGACATTGATGGCCCAAGAGAGGGGCTATCGTCCAAGTTTTCACTATGTGGAAAATTCAGTATTGGTAGCTACCCCAGTATTGGTACCAAGTGTAGCCATGGGTCCAGGTGCCCCACCTTGTGGGGCGCAACCCTAGAGATATTTTGTACATAGGGAAAGCACCCATTATGAGGATGCTTCCCTGATTTTTTTATGACATGTGCATATTTTTTTTTTTACTGACCTATGGCTTAGATACATGACTTGTTATTTGTACTCACACATATATTTTGGTATATATGCAAGATGTATTTTTTACAGCTCTAGATGATGTGTCTATTGTCTATATTTTTTATGGATGTTATGTATTGATGATGGATATATATATTTTTTATGTTTTTTTATTTTATGTATGATGGTTTATATGAGATGCATTATAGTATAGAATGTGGCTAGCTATGCAATCTACCATCTCATTTTTATTTCCTGGTACATGTGTGAATGTAATATGATAAAATTGATGGCTTAATATCTTTTCACGCAAATATTTTCTAAACAGTTGTGAATATAGTACTTCAAATTCTTGGTTTAAGTATGAAACGACTTATTGGGATCAAGGTATATATGAAAATGGTGGATTCCTTGGTTGAAGGCATCGCTCATGATCTCGATGACGACGTGATATTCTGCCTAATTTTTTGTAGCTGGTGCGATGCATACTCTGTTGGTGAAGAATGTCGATTGGTTAGGGTAGTAGACGACCCAGGCGACTACTGCTAAATTTTGAGACCATCAGGATGCTAAATCAATGAATCCAAAATAATAGTTCTGTGGAAGATCCATTTTTTGACACTAGAGCACTTTTTTAAACAATTGTGTGATGTGAGTGATCAAAAAACAAAGTTTTCTATATGCAAGTTATCTCTAGGGTTGAAGTCTCCTAGCCCTTATGAGTAAAAACTCTTGAGGTAGAGCCCATTGACAGGGTTTCTTAGGCATGTTCCATTGGGCTCAAACAAGATGTATTCCCCCTTGAGGAGACCTTGTTTTATGACATAGGGATCTTTCCATAAGGTTTCGAACTTTTCGGGCCCTAGGGCTTCTTTTACGACATCAAAGCGGAGGAATAAATACCCCTCAGTAAATGATAGAGGGGTGATGTTGCGATTGAACGATGCTTTATCTCGATTATTATGGGCCTCACTATGTTGGAGCATATGTCATCGAATTTATTCGATAATCTCTAGTTGTACTAAGGATTGCTATAGAGGCTGGGTGTCATTGAGGAGTTTGATGGCAGTGTGTAAGTTAGGGATTTTGCGTTTTATGGGAATCACAGCTTCGACCCCATATACTAAGTGGAAGCCTGTGAAACGCGTTAATGTTTTTAATGTCGTGTGGTATGCCCATAGGGCAGAGAAAATCATATGGTGCTAGTTTGCTTTGTGGTTATCATGATTCGCTGTAACATTTTTTTGAGTACTTTGTTTAAAACTTCGACCTGCTCGTTGGATTGGGGGTAGTGCGGTGAAGAGAATTCATGTGTGAACATGAGGTGATTAGATAGGTCCTAGAAAAACTCATTTTTGTAGTGTTTCCCGTGGTCAGAGACTAACTCTTATGGTACAGGAAACCGGGCAATGACATGGTTGAACGGGAACCATGCAGTGGTTTGTACCATGTTGTCATGTGTGGGCATGGCCTATACCCATTTGGTGACGTATTCAAAGATCAAGAGAGTGTATCTATGGTTACCTGATGACATGGGATTGCAAGTCATGAAGTCGATCCAACAGCGACTATGATGGGGTGGAGCGGAGTGGGAGGCGCTCTTGCTCTGTGACTGAAGCATTGACATTGCTATCACCTTTGACTACTAAAATGCAGTCATATAATAACATGGGCCAAAAATATCCTACTCATAGTAGCTTTTTCTTAGTGGCCATTCCGGAGAGATGGCCACCGCAAGATCCACTGTGACAGTAAATAAGGGCTTTCTCAACTTGGTCATGGGCGAGGCATTAATGTAAGATGGTATCAATGCCCCAACGATATAAGACATATCCAATGAGGGGGTATCGGGGGGGGGCTAGTGGAAGATGTGCCAATGGTCGTCATGGGTAAGCTTGGGTCTGAACTTTTGGGTTCGTAAAAATATGAGAATATCTCTGTACCAAGTGTTGTCAATCATCACTAGGAAGAAATTTCCATCTGGTAGCGAATCATTGACTGGTGATCCTTTGGTCAAACTTGGGAGGTCAACGATGAAATTAGCTAAAATTAAATCCTTCTTGCTCTTAAGGGATATAAATTGTAAGTCAAACTCTTGCAGTATAACTATTCAGCGATCCTATTTATGGTTCATCAAAAGGCAGGTGAGAAGATATCTTGAGGGGTTGGTATCTGCGACAACTTTTGTAATATTTAAGATAATGTAACAGCTAAGTTTTTTGACTAATGCTAGGGCAGTCTTCTCTTCAGGCTCATATCTTAATGCAGGGCCTCATAATTTTTTAATAACATAATAAATTACGTGTTCTCTCACATCTGGGCCCTCCTGGATTAACAACTCAACTAAATCGGTCTCAAACATTGATAGATAGAGGGTGTAATATTTATCATAGTTAGGGGGGCTGATCAATGGTGTTGAAGGCAATGTGTATTTTTGCGCCTCAAATTATTGTTGGGCTTGATTGTCGCATTTGAATGAGATTTCCTAGTGAAGGAGGAGTAGGAATCTTTAAGTGCAAGTGGCATAGTGTAGGACGAAGTGTCACCGGAAATTGGCCTTCGCTACAAGCTTTGGAGTTGCTTGAGGGTTCATGGTGGCGGTACCTCTTTGATAGCTTTTACCTTGAGGGGTTCCACTCTAATTCCTTGTTGGGAAACAATAAAACCTAGAAGTCATCTTGCTATGACACATAAGATGCACTTGAGAGGATTCAAGCATAGGTTGTATTGTCGGCATTGTTGGAATACTAGTCACAGATCCTCGAGATGATCATATTTCTGGTTGGATAAGATGGTGAAGTCATCCAAGTAGGTGAGGATGAGGTGTGTCGAGTCATGAAAGATATAATTCATGGCCCGTTGGAAAGTGGCTCCAACATTTTAAAGGCCGACTGGCATCACCTGGTATGAGAATGTGCCCCATGGAGTGGTGAACGTTGTTTTGTAACAATCAGTGTGGCATATTTGGATTTGATTATACCTAGAGAAAATTTCCATGAAGGAGAGGGCCTTGTGTCCCCCACAAGCATCAATAACCTGGTTTATAAATGGGTTAGGGTAATTTTCCTTTGGACAATATTTGTTTAAATCACGAAAATAGTTACAACCATCCTATGTACATTCTTCTTTGAGAGGATACCAATGATTTTCCCCAAATTCATCTCCACCATTAACAACCCTTATGATTGACAGATAGCTACATGGGCAGATTTGATGAAGAGACTGGGGGTGGTGAGGTCCCCCAGACTACATGGGATGATGAGTTCTTCCTTTGGTGGGGAGAACTAGTCATCGCAGTACAGGACTATCACTCTGCTGGCATGGATTTCAAGGGAGATACATATTTGACCCTTCCACCAGGTCCAGCATGGGGGGTGATTGGTAATATTGCACAATTATTTTTTTATTATATGATTTTTTGGATTTTTCAAACTATGTGAAAATGAAAAATAATTTTTTTAGGATAATTTGACTTACAAACGTTATGGATCTTGTTGCAGAGATAAGACCAGTGAGAGCTGAGGGATTCTCAAGGCATAGGCATTGTGGAAGAGAAGCTAATAATTTCAATGAAGACTGAGCGAGGACACTCCATGCTATACAGAGAAACTTGGAGAGTTTGACTCACCAAGTTCCTGTGGATTCCATAGAGGACCTCCCGGTGGCTATGCAGAGAAGTGTGGTTGGCATACCATGAAATTGGGTTCAGCTATTCCATCATGTAGCGACAGCTATTGTGGCCTTCTAGAGAACCAATCCTGGGCAGGGCCCATAGTGATATATTTTTATTGATCGGATTTTATTGATCATATGACTGTAAACTTTTTTTATGATGAACATGATTGAGCATAAGCCCTAATTTTGTAGGATATGATTGTCTGATTTTTGTATATTCTGAGCACAAATATTATATATATATATATATATATATATATATATATATATATATATATATATATATATATATATATATATATATATATATATACAATGATTTATATGATGTGATTGTCGGAAATGTGCAATGGTGTTTTGATGTTTTTTAATATTAATGAATTGAATGATCAATATGCCAATCAATTGCTTGATTAGCCAATGGGTCTACAAATGAATTTTTTGAACGAGGAATCTGAATGAATGAAACATAATAAAATGAATGTTGTAACAAAACCACTCTTATAAATAATCGATGTAAAAATGGGTCTCTGACATGATAGGTGTTATTTAATTGTGAAACCACCAGCTATGAATCCAAGTATAATACTAATGAAACAACACCAAGGCATATTTCCTCCGAGAATAGGTTGACCATTACAGTGTACTCTTCCACACTATTCAAAGTAGGACCAATGCATACACCTATTGAGACTAGAAACTGACTGGATGGATAGTAAATTACCCAAGTTGTGGAAGAAAGATTCCGGGTATGTCAACTAGCACCATCAAAAGATCCAAAATGACTCATCTCATCCTAAAACACCTACCAAAGTAGAAAAAAAATCATCAAAGTGACATTGAAAAACGATCGAAAGATATGAAAAAAATTACAATATATACAAACAAAGAAAATTATAGGAAAGAGACTAGGCATAATACTTAGGAAGATAGAGCCCATTTCTGGGATCTGCTAGCTCATTCCCATCAAAATATACCATGGCATAAGCTCCTTTTATTATGATCTTTTTTGACAATTTTTTTTTTGTAAGCTTGGTAGTTCCTTTCATTTTTCACTTTTTTCTCTTTTTTTTTTTTTTACTCCATTTTCATCAACATGTCCACAGACATCACCCTGATCAGGGAAGGGAATTGAACCTGTGATGAGTGCTATAACAACCTGCCTCATCACCGTTTAACCAAGACCCCACAGACACGACCTTTTTGACAATTAAAGGGCCATACCACATGGATTTAAATTTTCCTGCCCCCAAGGCATCCTTGTCTTGAGCATAAACCAAAACAAGGTCACCTTCAGAGAAAACCCAAGGTTTGACCGCCTTATCATACTAAACCTTCACTTGTTTCTTATGAGCCTCGTTCATTGTAGCTGCATACCGGCACCACTCATTGAGATTTTATAGATAAACGTGGCATTCTTCGATACTTTAAGTGTCAGGAAGAAAATCAATAACTAATTTAAGGAAAATAATTTCACATTCTATAGGAAAGATTGATTACAGCCCGTAAACTAGTTGGAGAGTACTGAACCTAGTTATATTCTTGACAGACATCTGGTATGCCCAAAGTTCGTGATACAACATGAAGTGCCAATTAGACCTGGATTTATCAATTTTAATTTTAAGAATAACCTTTAAGAGCTTTTTTATGAATTCCACCTTCCCATTGGCTTGAGGACTGTACGGAGATGAATGCTCCTATTGGAAACCCAATTTGAAAGCCAATTCAACCATCATGTTGTTTTGAAAATGACTGCCATGGTCAATGGAAATCTCTTTGGGGATACCAAAAAAATAAATGACTTGATTGAATAGAAATAATGTTGGTGTTTCACCATCATTCGCAAGAGTAGCCATAGCATCAACCCACTTCGTGAAGTAGTCTACTGCTACAATAACGTACTTATGACCCTTCACCGAAGCTGGGTTTTAAGTAGTAAAATAAATACCCCACTTTGTGAATGAACCAACAATGATAATAGGAAAGAGAGGAGATGGATGAGCATGCATCTTCCAAGTATAGATTTGACAAGGATGGCATTTTTTTACTACCTCAACACAATCCTTAAAAATCGAGGGAAAAAAATATCCTGCACGCAAAATATTTTGGGTTCTAGTAAGCCCAAATAAATTACCGCCACAAGCTCCACTATGGCAATCATTCAACACAATCTCAGCTTCTTTGAGAGTCAATCAATGTCTAAGGATTGAATCAACCCTGCTATGGTACAAAGTGTCGCCGATAATAAGATAACTACTTTCTAAGTGACGCAACTTCCGATGCTCATCTTTCGAAAAAGCTAGGGGAAACTTCGAAGTATAGAGATAAATACTGAGATATCCATACCAAGGATCCTATGAATATATGAGGAAAATATATTCATCATGGAACGATTCTTCATAAACGATCTCATATTCACAGGGCAAATCAAAGATCAACTGCGAAAGTACCAAGGATTTTTTGGATTTCGTAGAAAAGAATTCGAGATTAAAATCTTGCAAAATGAAAATCAATCAATTGTGTTTTCTCCCAATCACTCACCTACTAAGAAAAAATTTAAATGGATTAACTACCACCAAAACATAAGTTTTGCGAAGAAGGATATAATGCATGAGCTAGTGGATGACATGGACAATTACCAAATCTAATTTCTCAATGGGAGAATACAGGATTTCCAGACCCACCAAGCCTCGACTAATGTAGTATACAACATGCTCACAATTACTATCATCCTCTTGAACAAGAAGCATACCGATAGTAGATTCTGTTGTAGTGAGATACAAAAGGAAATCTCTTCTATAATCAGGTGAACTCAATAATCGAGCCGAGGTCAATGCCTTTTTCAAGGCATCAAATGAGCGTTGAGAAAAGTCATAAAAAAAGAATGGAATTACTTTATTTAAAAACCTCATAAATCCTTTTGTTTCCTTGGTATAATTAACGATAAATATCCTCAAGAAATTTGGTTTCCCTTGTAGACTTTGAAGCTAACGAATAGAAGACGGGGGAGGTGACTGAAGTATTGCCTCAACCTTGAAGGGATCTACCTAAACCCCTTATTTAGACACAATTAATACCAACAACTGACCAGATGTGATGGAAAATACACACTTATTAGGGTTCAACCAGATTTCATAATAACGCCACCGTTCAAAAAATTATCGAAGATGAGAGGGATGATCAATCCTCTTTTGAGAAAGAGCAACTAAATCATCCAAATATGCTTTGATAATATGTTTTATGTCATGGAAAGCATAGGACATGGCCCACTGCAAGGTGGCTCTAGAATTTTTAAGGCTAAAAGGCATATTTTTGTAGGAAAATGTACCCCTAGGGAAAATAAAAGCAGTCTTATGTTGACCTTCAGGACATATAGTAATCTGATTGTATCCCGAGAAATCATCCATAAAGGAGAAAATTTCATTTTTTGCACACTCATCAGTAAACGGTGTCGTTTAATTCTCTTTCAACCATGCTTAATTTAAATACCTAAAATCAATGCAAACCTAGATCGTTCCTTGTTTCTTATCTAGAGGCGCTAGATCCGAAACACACTCAGTTAATGGAACGTGGTATATGAAACCCACATTTAGTAGCTTCTCAACCTCGACTTTGATAACTGATGCCTTCCTAGGGTTGACCAGGTGAAGCTTCTGCCAGCTAGGCTTAGCATTTTCGTACGTATTGATCTCATGCTGGAAAATAGATGGGTCAATTCCAAGAATTTCCTCATAAGACCAAGTGAACACATCATGAAATTCTCTAAAGAGATCAGTGTAACTCTGAATATCTTGAAGGGAACATTGAGCTCCAATGAAGAGATTCTCAATACTATTGGGATCTCTAGAGATGTTCACTGTGGTAGTCTCATAAATGAAAACCATGTTCCCTTCAACAAAAACTTGTGCTAGAGCTAATGGGTTCAAGACTGGGTGAACAGGACTAGAAGAAACAGGGCTAGAAAATCTTGATTCAAGTTCATACAAGTTTGGTAGAAATTAGGACCGATTATGTAAATCATCCCATGCTATTTCCACACCATTCATGGCTTCAATAATATCCTCTTCAGATGGAACAATGGTATCAAGTAAATAATGAGAAAAATATGAACAAATCGTCCAATTTGGAGCCACATCCCCATCAACTTCTCTGGTGAAAGAGAAATTAGAATGGAATATGTGGAGTCAACAATAGATTGATAGGAAACATCTGCTGCAGACACAACGAATGCCATTCTACCCGCTTTAACTTCCTCTAATTTGGAGGTAGGAGAAGCCAAGGTCTAAGGATCCGAAAAATAATGAGTTCGAAAGAATTCTTGTTGAGTAGGAACCCTAGAGGATGAGATGGAATTAATATGAACAGAAGGAGGCGGAAGATGAAAATTACCCATCAACAAGGTATACATTCCAACCCCCAAATTCTCAATAGGTTGCTTGGCATCATTCACCAACGGTACAATCGAGTCATTAGATGCATTCGTATCTACAAGAGAACAATCCATCTAATCAATAGTGACAATCCTCCCCTCGTGGGGAAAACATAAGATGTGAAATAATGATGAAGCAATAAAATCCATCTCATAAATCCAATTTCACCCTAGTAGAAGGTTGTAGTCTAAATTTTCATCAACTATCTTGACCTCGATATTGATAGTTTTAACCCCAACAAAGATGGGTAAAGCTGGAACAATGCCTTGTGGCTTGTGAGAATGACCATCAAATGCAATGAGTAGAGTAGCTGAACGCATAACTAAAGGGGATCTAATGGCTTCCCAACATGAGATAGACATTACACATGTGGAAGCACCCTCATTGACTACTGTTCGAAAAATATTAATCTTCTGATATGTAGGCTTAATCTGAAAAGCCATGTGATGAGGAAGTCTCTTCTTAAATACACACATATCAAATGTAATGATCAGAGATTTTTTTGGATCAACAACCCCAATTGCAGTGAGAAATGCACTCCTTTGCATTGGGCACAATTGGAGTACCTTTAATGCATACATGGCACAAGGACATTGAGCCAGATCTTCTACAATGGAGTATTTCTGGGCAACTTTGGAATTATGATTAATTATCGTATGCTTATTAGACCCTTTTGACATCCGAGGTGTCGACTCAAATACAGGGCTCTCTATATGGAGTGGCTTAGAATTACTAGGGGCACATTTAGCTTGAAGGACCCTGCTGAGATAACAAGCACTAAGCATCCTAAATTTTCGGGAAGAGATGAGTCAGATGGTCTTCGGTGCATAACTTGCATGGAAAATTACCCTTATTTTTATTGTATCTCTTACCCTCTCAAACATTATCATTGGATTTTTTCGCATTACCCTTCCCATACTTCCCTTTCTTATTATTATTCCGTCCCTTCTTCTTCCCGTCAGATTGTTGATTTCATTTGGGGTTAGAAACTTGAACAATGTTAATATTTAAGGGATGGGAAGGGGTTGACACTAATGGTGTGGCCTGACCAGAAGGAGAAGATTGTAAAGGAAATTGCTATCATTTATTCAAAAATTTAGCTGCACCACTTCAATCTAATTGAGAAGCCTATCAACATGAGGACCGAGCTTCATTTTGGCTAAATCCACTTTGGAATGAGGAGCATCTAGAATTTTTTTATTAAGGAGTCGAGACTGGGAGTAGATCAATTCTAACTGTTAGGCCCTAAAAATAGGTTGTTCCTTAGAAAATACCCCTGAAAGGGATACATACTTTGAAATTTCTAGTTGAAAATATTTAAAACCATTCAAGAAGGAACTCGTTTGGAATCTAGGCTTTAATGAGCCTCTTCCTTCTCCTTCATTCCAGAATATGATCAGAAATGTGTGTTTCCTTGTCCTAATGGAAATTTTCTAAGAGATCAGTCACGGCATCATAACAAACGGGCAACTGGAAATGGTTCAAAAATATAGTAGCCAACTAACTAAAAGTATCAAAAATTCCCCCTATCATCTCAATGTACCATTTTGTAGTGTTTGTGGTTAAGGTGCATTGAAATAGCCTCAACCTGATCGAATCATCGATAAGGTCGTTCGAAGAAAACCATAAATGGAATGTACTAACCTTGTCAGTTGGATCCTCACCAGTCTTCTCTTCAAATGTTCGAATGTATGAGGGAATTTTAGTAGGGACTCGAGTCCAACTCGAGCTCTATTGAATTGGATCATTTTTCAATTTTGATAAATTTATAAAG
This sequence comes from Pinus albicaulis, assembly GCA_034641835.2. Classification (NCBI taxonomy): domain Eukaryota; kingdom Viridiplantae; phylum Streptophyta; class Pinopsida; order Pinales; family Pinaceae; genus Pinus; species Pinus albicaulis. The sequence continues at coordinate 968,358,807 of CM076574.1, forward strand.
TTCAAATTTGCCAAAAAATGCAAGCACAAAGGAGCTTTAGAACTTCATCCCTCAAAGGAAGGATTCTTGAAATTCTGAAAAAAATATCATGGATTTGTTGAGGCACCAATTTGAAAAATATTGTTTGTAGAAGTGGCTGAGCCATAAGAAAAACGTTGTGGACTAGGAACATTCAGAGAAGGACCCTCTCCCATCATAGTGTTACCATAAACTGGGATATTTCCCCCAATTGAAGTCTTAAATGAAGATGAAACCTGTTGATAAGTGTTCCAGGCATTGGAAAATGGAGATAAAACTTCTGAAGCACTTATAGAAGGGAAAGGAGTATTCCCTTGCTCACCATCGAAAAAAATGATTCCCGACTCCCAACCCTGTAAAGGCAGGGTTCCATCCTTGAAAACTGTTAGAGCTTTGACCTCTGAGGAAAGGATTGAAACCTTGAATTTGAGAGGTAAAAGGTGTTATCACTCTATAATTTGTAATATTTGGAAGAACAAGAGACATAGGACAACATCAAACCACTTTCGAGTCTAGGACCTAGCCTTCCTAGACTCGAAGAGGGCTCTCTCTATTTTATGATTTAAATTGATAATTATAAGTAGTAATATTAGGCTAGTTACAAAAATTATGAGGTTTTTTTGTTTGATTGATTGTGTGATTGGACAGATAGAGCTATGAAACTAATCCATTGGGCCATGGATTGATGAAAGGTTGAATCGTACATCGAATTTTCAAGGGCATTCACAGAGCAAAATAACTTTGCAAACTGGATCTTACTAGCAGTGTGAATATGAGATGGGATAAATTATTGGGTTCAAAAATAGCTAAAGAGAAACTAATAATTATTTAACTAAAATTCAGAGGAAAATAGTAAGATAAAAAACACAGATAGAATTAAGGTGCTCGCTCAAAAAATCTGAATCTAAATTTTCTATTTTTCAATCAGATAAATTGATGCACAACATGAAAAGAAGGAGGAAAAAAATCACCATTAACATATCTCAAGAATCATGTGTACGGTCTCTTATTATTGATGCCCAACTCAAACATTTACAGTGTTCCAATATTTCTTACAATGCAAGTTTCAGTAGGGTCCAATTTTCCAACCCTTGATACTACTAAGGCATGCAGTATTTATCTAAAGACTATTTCGGTTGCCCTACCTTACTCGGCAAACTTTCATTCATTACAATTTAGCAGAAAATGGAAAAGTGTGGGCATGCAAGGCCTGAATAGAAATCTCTGATAAAAGAACTGCTTGCAGAATTAATTTTGGGAAGCTCTTCATGGATCCAAAAGCTTCAATGGCTCTTCATAAGATCAAATAATAAGCTTGGAGGTGCCTATGATGGTGACGAAGATGTAACCAATGTTGGCTCTCACATCTGGCCCTACTTTTCAGAAAATTGGAATTTCCTAATTAAATTTGGTGCAACGCTGGTTTCTTTTCATTGATTGGTTATTGTACAGATGAGTTTTCTACCTTTTGCATTTATGTTCTTATAACATAACAATTTTGTAAAAAACGCCTTTGCCCGACTTGACCTCCTTTTCTTGCACACCTTGTTGGGGCTTATTCTATTACAAGTCCTTCTATTGTGTTTTGGCCTATTTCTTCAAAAAGTGGTCCACAAACCTCAAAATTTCGGAAGTGAATGGATGATGGTGGATGTGGCGTAGCAATAATGGTAATGTTCAAATGAATGCAACAACGGTTTGGAGGCCAACAGAAATAGCTTTTTGGAGGGGGTCTCAGGTGGTAAGAAGTAATAGAGAGGGGGATGTGGAATTGTGAGGGTGCGACACATGGAGGAGTGGGTGGTAATGGATACCGCCCATTTCAGACACTTTTTGTCATGCTTAGACCCTTTTCTTCACAAATCAATGTACAAACTTCATATGTCTGGAATTGAAATCCTTTAGATTTCATCTTGCAACCACATCGCATCCATGCCAACATTGTACTTCACATTTTACTGTCTTTAAATTTTTCTTTAACACTTATCTTTCGAAAATTTCTATGCATGCACTGTGATATGCGATTTGGTCCCACCCATGTCGCATATCATGCTTCAACAATTCTAAAAGCTACCTCCTGCGGTTATCCTTTAAACTTAGCTATTTGCGATCAAGCCCCACCGCATCGTACATCACACTTTGGTGATTTTAACATTGAACCCTTCGCATTTATATTGTAAAACTTGTGATGTGTGATTGAGATCAGGTCCCACCTAGCATCACACATCGCACTTCAGTGATTTTAACACTTACCTTTGCAGCTTATCTTTTAATATTTGTGATTTTCGATTGCGATCGAGTCCCACCTGGAATTGCATGTTTCACTTCATGTTCCATAGACTTTACAGGGTAATTTCCTTTTATTCCTCCAATTCGATTTAACATAGAAAAGCCTCTACATACAAATTTTAAATCCTTTGGAATTTTCCTTTGAAACTACATTGAATCCGATCCCCCTTATCGCACTTCACAACCTTTAACATTTAACAATAACTCATCTTATGTGATCTGCAATGTGCAGTATGCAATTTAATCTTCTTCATTGATCAATGCTCAGATCCAGTGGTCCTCAATATTCCCTTGATGTGGTTTGCTGACTTATTTTCTTTGGTTGTTCGTAGAATACTTGACTCATTCACTATTTTTTCCATCTTCACGACTTCCACGCGTTCATGACTTGACCTGATTATCTTTCATGATTCAACCCAAACGTGCATGAGTTGACCCAATCACGTTCATGACTCTACCCAACATGTTCATGAATATGCCTTTGCTGTATTTTCTGCCTTAACTGCTTCTCTACTACCTTTTCTTCCTTTGATTCTAATGTTTCTCCTCTCTTCTCCTTTGTCTTCGCTATTGGTCTAATTTTTCTCCTTTCCTCTGTGCTGCTTCTCAACCTCTCTTTTATGCTTTTGTTACTACATTATTGCATGATCTGCTCCTTTTCCTTAATGATATTTCTCATGCTACTGCTTTGTGTTCCTTATCAGCAACATTTTCCCCTTCTACTAAACTCAAAGGAACATAGATTCTTTTGAAGCTCTTGATGGTCAGGATTTCCCATTTTTCTTGAAAATAAGTGATAGCTATGGAATATTATTTTCAGTATGAAAAAATTCAAAAAATAATCAGTCAACTAGTGATACTATGAAATAAAGGAGTTTAACAGTGGCTCTAGTTGGGGATGGAAGCTCTTTCAAGAGGCGTCAAGAACACTGTAGACTAGTATCCTGATCCATTGGGTTGATCCCACAACTTGTATATTCATTTGTCAGGCAACTTAGTGACTGGAAACAGGCTTATTGTTCCTCTTGACTTTGACTGATAAAAATAGACCACATACTTGGCCCGCCAGCTTATTAGCATACTGAAATCAGAACTGAAACTAAAATTTAACTTATCCACTGCAATCCATCAAGTTGAACATACTACTACACCTTGAAAAATTGAATGGTGAAACCAAAACTAAGCTGAAACTAGAGTCTGAAACATACTGATCTGAAAATGAAAAGTAATATAAAACTAAAATTTGAAATATGCTCAGAGTGATGAGCTTATTGGCACCCCTAGCTACCCTAATCTATTGAAATGGTTACCCTTCTAAATGATACAATAATTCCAGTGTACCTAGTCAAGAAACTGCGTAAAAAACAACTTTCTTCTACTACTCTTCACCTTATTCAGCAACAAACCTGATAATAGTATTTGATAGAAATTCCTAACATAAGCTAATTTACATGGATCTTGGTACACTTTAAAAACAACTGAAATGTCGGAAATATGTGTTGGCTTTGTAAAGAACAATTCCTCCATATAGATAGCCACTCAATCAAGATACTCTTGATTTATTTCTGGGTATTCTTACTCAGCCAACTCAGCTTCATATCCTAGTACTGTAGATGTGCTCCCTAGGTCTTCAAACAACTCGAAACAAGCTTGCATTTTACCTCATGAGTGTTGTGCCACTACTTCTACTGAATCAGATAATGGGGAATACTTTTTGATCATATCCATATCTTATAAGCCTTTGATAGAATTATGAACATAGGAATATTGACTTTGAAGGCAAAAACCATCCAACGCATCTGCTATTGGGTCATGTGGTTCTTTAGATGGTAGTGTTGGTTCTTCTGAGACCTCATGTTCTCTCTTATGATTATCAGCCAAAATGTGATCCCAATTCCCTTTCATAATCTAAAATGCATTAAAGCATAAAGGTAGAGAATCAAACATGATCAATTCATCATCTGTTTTAGACTCTATGATTTCATTTGCTACTTGACATTCAAAAGGACTCAAGGGTTGAACCCCTAGATGTAAAATATTTTTTTTATCATCCATGATTTCCTTATCTGATTAGTGAGAGAGTTCTCTTCTCCTGTGATTATAAAATAGAATGTGATCCAGATTCTGTTTCAAAATATGAAATGAATTAAAACATAAGGGAAAAGACTGGAGATGTGTTGACTCACCCTCCACTTCAGATTCTGTGATTTCAAGATCACTCAGGGAGAGAAATTTCGGATCTAAAATAGGGTTTGTATCACCTATCTATTCCTTGACTGATTCATTAGAGCATTCCTCCTCCTTCCTATTTCCAACCTACTTGTAATTATCTCTTAAGAGTGAGGCAAAAGATAAAGGAAGGCATTTTTTACTTACTTGACAACTTACTGCATTTTCCTCTTTGCAACCTTGCTAAACATGCAACGTTTAATTTCCATCTTTGCATTGTCATAATTAAGTTTGTTCTTCCCAAGAAAATAGTGATGCATGATTGGAATAATCGGCCTAAACCTCAACCTTATTGTCTTCCTCTTGATAATAAAATTCCATATGACTAGCTTTGTATGCAAGGTCGTCTATCATGTACATTGTTGCTGAGGATTTCCCTGCCTCCTTCTGATTTTGGACTTCATCTTTGGATGTGTTGTTGATAGAGTACATGAAACAATCATTTTCCATTTTTATTCTTGTCTTTTTGAGAGCCAATGTAACATGAGGTATTCAATCAACAAGTTCCTCTTTCTTGCTAATCATATGTATCATTTCATTGACTGTATTAGTTGAGATATCTAGTTTTATCTATGAATATATCAGCTGCTCTTTTTTATATCTCGTCCTTATTAATCACTTTTAAATTTTCCTCTCTGTTCAGCAAGTTGGCTTCCACATCATCTTCCATATTTTTCATTTCTTCCAGGGTTGTAGGGTCCCTTTCTCTTAATTGGAATTCCATCTCTGGGTCAAGTGCATCTGGGTAGTGCCAGAGAGATAATCCTAAGGATGGCCTTATCTTAGTAGGCATTGAATAGTATAACTTATTGAACGTGGTTGGAAATTTTTGTACTATCTCCTCAGGTTGTATTTTTAAATAGTCATACTCTTCTATGATGAGAAAAAAATTTCTCATGACAACCCATTTATCTAGGAAAACTTGAGTGAATTGATGAAAATTTCTCATGCTTGGAGTTGGAATATCTTTAAAATAATTTTTAACTTTACCTTGCAATGATAGGAAAAATATTCTCATACACACACCATATTCTACCACCTCAAATAGATCAATGAAATACTCAATATTTTGAATTTTCCTTTCAGCAGTGATCTTTTCATTTTCTTCATCAAATCTTGGTAGATTATTGATAAAATTTGCAGGCAGGTCATCGAGGATAGAAGGAAAAAATAGAGGCTTGTATATGTCTGGGACTTTTATAGTTATAGGTGGTAAAGCAGGAGGTTTATATTTCATTGCATCTTCCACAAGTGCATCTGGGATGTGCACAGGTGTATAAGTATGTACATGGTCTATAATATAGGGCTTATATTTTTGAGGCTCATCAATCTGCTAATGATCAATGTAAACCTCAATAGTGTACTCTTGATGGGGCTTAAAGTAGGATAGAACATAGTTACAGATAAAAAAAACAATTTCTTGAATCCAATTTGGCCTTGAATACTTTCTCTTTCTAGGGTGATTGGTCATGTTTCAAGTCCTTCCTCCAGTGGAGCCTCTGAATGGAACTAGTTTGAATTGGAGTTGATAGGTGGATGATCTCAAATTTCTTATGTTTGGCTTGTTGTCCACCATCAGCAACGAGATACCAATCTTGTAAAATACTCAAATCATCTAATTTTGAATGTGGTTTATTCTGAAGAAACACTATTATTTTCCAATAAGTGTTTCCCCAGTATGGTTTCCATCATGTTATCACTCTATAATTTGTAATATTAGAAAGAACAATAAAAAAAGGACAACATCAAACCACTTTGGAGTCTAGGACCTAGCGTTCCTAGACTCGGAGAGGGCTCTCTCTGTTTTATGATTTAACTTGATAATTATAAGTACTGATATTAGGCTACTTACAGAAATTATGAGGGTTGTTTGTTCGATTGATTGTGTGGTTGGAAAGATAGAGCTATGAAACTAATCCATTGGGCTATGGGGTTATGAAAGGATGAATCGTACATATTTCAAGGTCATTCACAGGGCGATCTAACTATGCAGACTGGATCTTACTGGCAGTGTGAATATGGTATGGGAGAAAGTAGTGGGTTCACAAATAGCTAAAGAGCGGTTAATAATTATTTAGCTAAAATTCAGAGGAAAAAATTGAGATAACAAACACAAAAAAATTAAGGTGCTCTCTCAGCAAATCTTAATCTCAATTTTTTGTTTTGCAATCAAAAAAATTGATGCACAATGTGAAAAGATAGAGGAAAAACATTAACACAAAGGATAAAAATTAGCACAGAGGAAAAATATCATGATTAACATAGCTTAAGAACCCTGTGAATGGTATCTTATTACTGATGCCCAGATCAAATAGTTACGATGTTCCAATTCTTATTAAAATGTAAGTTTTAATATGGTCCAATTTTCCAACCCTTGATACTGCTAACCCATACAATATTTATTTAAAGACTAATTTGGTTGCCCTACCTTACTCGAAAACCTTTCATTGATTATAGTTTAGCAGAAAATGGACAAGTGTGGCTATGCAATGCCTGAACACAAATCTCCGACAAAAGCATCACTTGTAGAATTAGTTTTTGGCAACTCTTCATGGATCCAAAATATTTGATGGATTTTCATGAAATCAAACAATAATATTGGAGGTGGTTGTGATTGTCATGAAGAGGTAACCAATGGTGGCTCTAACATCTCGCCCTGATTTTCAGAAAACTAGCATTTGGTAATTAAATCTGGTGCATCGCTGGTTACTTTTCATTGATTGGTGATTGTACCGATGATTTTTCTTTGTTTTTTGTTTCTACTGTTATAACATAACAATTTTGTAAAAACCCCTTTTCTCGATTCAACCTGATTTTCTTACACGCATTGTCGGGTCTTATTCTATTACGAGTCATTATATCATGTTTTGACCTATTTCTTCATAAAATGGTGCACAAACCTCATAAGCTCGAAAGTGAAGGGATGACGGTGGAAATGGTACCATGACAGTGGTAATGGTAAAAGGAATGTAGTGGCGGTTTGGAGGCCAGCGGAAACATCTTTTCAGAGGGGGCATCAAGTAGGAATAAGTAATAGAGAGGGGGGTGTGAAATTGTGAGGGTACGACATGTGGAGGAGTGGGTAGTATTGGATACTGCCCATTTCATACCCCTGGTATCATAATTATCCCCTTTTCTTCACAAAAAAATGTACAAACTTCATATGCCCGGACTTGAAATCCTTTATATTTCATCTTGGAACCACATCGCATTCACGCCAACATCGCACTTCGCATTTCGTTATTTTTAAATTTTTATTTAACACTTACCTTTTGAAACTTGTGATGCATGCACTGCAATATCTGATTGGGTCCCACCCATGTGGCATATCACGTTTCAGCGATTCTAAAACTTACCTCCCACAGTTATCGTTTAAATTTTACGATTTGCGATCGGGCCCCACCACATCACACATCCCACTTCAGTGGTTTTAACATTGAACCCTTCACATTTTTCTTGTAAAACTTATGATGTGTGATTGCGATCAAGTCCCAAATGGCATCGCAGTTCAACGATTTTAACAATTACCTTTGCAACTTATCTTTTAAGATTTGCAATTCTCGATTGCGATCAGGTCCCACCTGTCATCGCACATCGCCCTTCATGTTCCATAGACTTTATGTTGTAATCTCATTTTCTTCCTCAGATGCGATTTAACATAGAAAAGGCTCTGCATATGGATTTGAAATCCTTTGGATTTTTCCTTTGCATCTGGAGCTCCTTATCGCACTTCGCAATATTTAACGTTTAAAAATAACTTATCCTATGCTACCTACGATGCCTAGTATGAAATGTAATATCCATCATTGATCAATTCTCAGATCCAACGGTCCTCACTGCTCCCTTGTTGTGGTTTGCTAACTTTGTTTCTCTGGTTGTTTGTAGAATACTTGACTCATTCACTATTTTTCCCACGTTCACGACTTTCTCGCATTCATGACTTGACCTGCTTAGCTTTCATGACCCGACCCAAATTTGAACGAGTTGACCCAATCATGTTCACAACTCTTCCCAACACGTACACGACTTTTCCTTTGCAGCTTTTTCTACCTTAAATAATTCTTTGATTCCTTTTCTTCCTTTGATTCTAATGTTGCTCCTTTTTTCTCCTTTGTCTTCGCTAATGGGTTAATGCTTCTCCTTTCCTCTGTGTTTCTTCCCTGCCTCTCTTTTATTATTTTCTTACTACATTATTGGCTGATCTTCTCCTTTGCCTTAATGATATTTTTGGTGATGCTACTTTTTGTTCCTTATTACCAACATTTTCCCCTTCTACTGAACTGAAAGGAACATATACTTTGAAGGTCTTGATAGTTAGGATTTCCCATTTTTCCTGAAAATAAGTGATAGCCATGGAATATTATTTTCAGTATGAAAAAATTGAGAAGATAATTAGTCACCTAGTAATACTGTGAAATATAGGAGTGTAAAAAAAGTAAAATATCCTAAGGAAGGGTTCGAATGAGGGATGTGACCACTCCTCAAGGGCAAACCCTGAAAAGAAGTTGAACCACTAGCCATGGAAGGCATAGATGTCGAGACAAGATATGCAGTAGTGAAGGGAAAATAAGGAATCACACTAGATGTCATTCCAAAAGAAAAGGGACCAGAATGGGAAGAAAATTCTTGGGTGCCCACACTCATTGATAGAATAGAGTTAGAGCCAAACATAGAAGCACTGAAACTGATCGTTGAGATAGAAATAATACCTCTACCCTCAACTGATAGAGGAGTATGTGCATTCGTAGTGCTCATAGTCGAAGTTGTGTTCCCAGTCGTGACCATCTAAGGAAAGGGATGAGGATAGGGGATAGCTGGTCTCTGAGACACAGACCCAACATACAAAATAACATCTGAAAAACTAGTAGGAAGTGGAGAGGAAGGAGTACTTAGAGATTCAGGGACTTCTTCTACTTCAACTTTGTTTGCTAGAAACAAGACTCTAGAGATGAGCAGAGTACACCTCTCTATCTTACTACTAGTACTAGGACCACTCACAGAAATAACAATCCTAGTTGGAGGATTTCCCTTCGATGAATTTGCAACTAATATATGAAAATCACTAGTATAATTTCTCCCATGCCTTCTTGAAGAAGGCTTGAAACTCGCAGGAGAAAGCCCACGAAACCTCCTCAATCGATGAGGCGATTGGTCAACCAATTTTAGTAATTTTGAGAGTAATTAGACTCAAAAATTTGTGAATCTATGGAAATATGGAAGAAAATATCACACTCTATCAAAAGTCCCTAAGATTTAGCAATGGATCAGCCTTCAGGTATTTCCGCTCCTAGTGATTAGGACCGGACATCAAAATACAATAAAGCGAGAAAAAATAACCTTTTGAAAATTGTCTAGGGTAATTACGCTCGAGGCCTACCAGCGAAGGTAACATAAACAATTATGCTGAACCCATAACAAAATCCCTTTCCAGTGAAATTACCCAAGATTTGCAAGGGAACCCTCCAGAAGTAGTAATGATAGTGATGTAACGTCTGCCTTAGGTGCCACAAGTATTCCCCCAAAAATCACCTGTGTGATTCCTAGGAATGGAAACTAAGGGCACCAATTTGTATTGGAAACAGGGTGGAATGGTATTTGGTTAAGATTCGACAAAAAGGATAGGGGGTATCTCTCTTTTATTCCTCCATTATCCCTCGTGCTTAAATCTCAGGAGGAGAGATTTCCCAGTCCACTTAAGGAATTTTGATTTCACTCATTAATCAACTTCTACGTTTGACAGTTTTGAGTGGCCTTGAAGAGTTAACTCTCCACTCACCTCTTTGAAGGCCCTATGACCTAGACTAGTTGGTATATAATTAATGACAACACAGATATTCTAGTTCATTTTAATTGTCACTTGATTTTAAATTTTTGTTGTTAAAGCCAAGGGTAGATGGAGATCCAAGATATGAAATTTTCGACGCAAAAGAGAAATCAATAGAAAACCTACTACATGAATGTGAATTTTTTTTTGTATGAAAAGTTATTTCTACTTGGTTCTATAAGGCATCTAAAAACAAGAATGATTTTTTTTTTCTTTTCGATGTCACTCTTCACACACTTTAGAAAATTATAAAAAAAACTAGAATGCTTAATGGTGCAACTAATGCAAAAACTATCAATGATAAATGCAAATCCTAGGACTACTCACAAAAGGAAGAAAATGAGCTTTTCACTATAATGGATTTGATCACTTTGAGAGAGAAGAATATACTCTTACCAAACAAGAACCTCTTTTCATAAAACAATGCCAAAAAAACTTGATATAACTAAGACAAATCCAAGAAAAGACTCTTCGTGAAAAGAAGTTGATGGTGTTGGCCACCTATAAATTTGTTCCATCAAAAGGTGGCCAAAACATTGTTTAGCCTTCAAGGAACAGGTTCATTGCAGAAAGGTGTATCTCTTGAAGCCTATGGAAGACATCATCCTTGTTTCAATCTTCGTTGATGTTCCCATTTCAAGCCCAGAAAATTCTACTCAAAATTCCATGAGAAAGACTGTTTGCAAAATCCCCTTTTTTCCCTTCCTGCACTCAGAATCTAACCTTCATCTTTTTCCATCATTTTTCCTCTGTTTTCCATTTCCCTCATCTCCCCTCCATAAAATTGCCTTTGCAGAGTTTAAAACTCTATCGAAACCCTCTATTACCCTTTGAAAACCATTGAAAATCATATTTTTATTAATAAAGCTTAAGCCCCCTTGGGCTAAGCTTTTAACCACTTCCGATCATATGCCTAAACCCTGGGACCAAGTGCCAACTCTAGAGGCATTCATCGCATCGCAAATATCCAAGTGCACATGTCTTACCATATGCTAAAGTTGCGATGCGATGAGCCTATATACTTTAGAACTCGATGCGATGAGCCTATATACTTTAGAACTCGATGCGATCAGCCTTGTTTGTTATAAACTCCAGATTTCATGCTTTCTTTGAGAAAAACCAAGATCTAAATTCCCAGTGCCCATTGCATCTCATAAATCAAATGGGTTGATTGAAATGTCCATACACGATCTCCCGATATGCGATAAGCCCCCTTGGGCTAAGCCCCTAGCCTTTTTGCCCATACACCCTGGCACCGTGACCACACACTGAGCAGTTAGGCGCTTATCTGGTTTAAATAAATATTTTTTCCAAAACATTAAAAAACCTTTGATATTTAGTTAAACCATCGAATTAACATTTTATTAAATTGTTTCCGTCTGTGCAAATCTGGAGCGATCTCGACCATCGATCCAATCCATAGATCTGACGGTGTGGAGCGCGCCTCCCGGTGGACCCCCCAGCCGTGCACCATTTTTCCAAAACCACGTGGTTTTTATCGCACCACTCTTTGGCGGAGGGCAGTTTTTGCCCGATGGCTAGCAATTCCATACATTGCTTGACACGCGTCCCTTGTACTTTTTGCGAAACCACCATCCATCACGCATTAACATTCTGACCAGAACGCCCAGTGATATTGCTGTGGACCGTCCGATCTGGGCCCACTGAATCAACAATGATTTCTCACCAAAGTTTCTCGATGGTTAACTAAGGTGCGCGCATGATAACCGAGCCATCGTACAGTGGAAAATCAATCTCCGCCATCGATCTGATCTGCAGATCGACAACCCACAATTCATCGCCCAATATCTCTGTTTGAATTTCCATTGCCCAATCTTGACCATCGATCTCTGTGCAATTGACGACTCAGATTCATCCTTCTCCTCTGACCACCTCATTCAATCTCGACCGTCGATCTCTGCACGATCGATGGCTCGGATTTAATCCTTCTTTCACCCATTCCACGATCGCTCCCGATCAATCCTGACCATTGGATGATGCCATCCAATGGCTCTGATCTCCTCACACACCCTCTGATGCAGTTAACCTATATACGCAGGTTTTATAATAGTCTTCATGTTTTGCAGGGTTTTAAATCATTTTTTCATTATTTCCAAAGAAGATTCAGAGGCGGAGGGTGACAACTCTCCCGCCTTCGATTCGTCAAAGGAAATCATCCACAGGGTGGAAATGCACGTTTCATCAATGTTTTCTCAGGCATGGATTCCTTATAAACCCTGCAGAACCCTGCACACCAGAAAAAACACCATGAAAGGGGCACAGTGAAAGAGTATCAGTGCCGAAGACCAAAATGTATCAGAACAGAGGATTAGAGATAGTTTCATGGGAATTATGGCTAAGATTGTTATCAAAAGCCTAATCCCCGATTTAAAACACAGTTTAAAGAGTATTTTAAGGTTTTTATCGATAGGAGCGCTTCCACCACCGCAATTGAGGAAAATTGATCCCTCTAGTTACTGAAAGGCCACCTATGCCTCAAAGTATTCAATCAGAGGCCGAATTTATTGATCAAGATCAGATATTTGTCTCAAACGTAGCCGAAGAGTTACTCCTGTAGGGAATTCAACGCAAAGAATGGCTACAGAGTTACTTCAACGCCAAAACAGAGGCTAATTGAACCTTCTCCAGCTTCTAAAGGCACCTACAGCCTCGTAGAAAATCAAAGGCCACCGAACAATTAATACTAATCAAGGATCTTATCTCTAAATTGTCGGAAAAACTATTTTAAAGGATTAAAGAATAGTCCAGAAGTAGATCTTTTCAATCATTAGGCTTCGAAAGGTAGAAACAGAGTTATGAAGCAGATTTAGGAATGATTACATCCCTGCCTTCTGCCTTACCTGGTTCTCAAAGGCCAGAGATTGGATTAATTTCATAATTAATGATACTTGGCCCCTGGGAAATCCTCACACCTTCTCATTCTTCTATAAATACTTCTATAAACAATGAGAAAATTTTGGTCTCTGGACATTTGAATGCATGTAATAGTTATTCTGAAGCTACTGATGCCCTGTTTGTAACTTGAAGATACATAAGCTGATATGAGAAGTTTGAAGTTGTAAAGACCCATCGGGCTTGCTGATTGTAACTGGTTCGAACATCAAATACAAGATACTGATTTATGGTATCCTGATTTGTGTCAATGGTGATGTGTTCCTCACTGTCAATTTTTATTTTTCTTAATGTTTCCACTTTTTTCACTTTCTCTGATAAAGGGCAGCAAACATAGAGCTAGGATTTACTTTCTACAGTACCCTACTCTCACTGAAAGATTTATTGTCTATGTTTTCTTCATTTGAAAGTTCTCTTAGAAGATTACATTAATGCAGGTTGGTTTAAAGGTACTTGCCTGATCTAAATTTCTCTTTGTCACTGTCATCTATGGTTTTCTTATTGAATATGCTGAAAGCAGGGTAGTTTAAAGGCACTTACCCGATCTTAAGCTATTCAATTGTCTTTTAATGTTTTATAACTGAAAGAAATTCAAAGAAGGCTAGTTTAAAGGTATTAACCTAATCTCATAAAACTCTCATGTTTTTCTTTAAGTACATGCTGAAGCAATATAGTTTAAAAGAACTTATTTGGTCTTGGGTTGTTTTACTATACCTTCATTTGTTTGTTCTTCATTTCCTATCTATTTCATTCCATAAAATCACCTTAAGAGATCCTTTGACATAAGTGACTTGCCCCATGGATCCTGCTTGAACCTTGCTGTCCAATTAAAATCCTCTTATGACCCCATAGCCCAATGGGTTAAAGCTATCTTTGCCTTTTATGTCAGCCAAATCATTCCTTCATCTGCAGACACCTTCACCCTTCATTTTGAAATTGCCTTCACCTTCATCATTTCCTTGCCCAACCAAAACAAACAAAACAAAACCCAAGCTCTTCATAACTAGCCTAATATCATAATTTCAGCTATTAAAGAT
>CM076574.1:968373216-968444973 GCA_034641835.2 Pinus albicaulis
CATATCTTTAAACTCATTCATAGAGAGATCCCTCTCTGGATTTAGGAGGGCTAGATCCTAGAATCCCAAAGTTAGTTGAAACGATGTTGTTTCTGTAATTGGACTCAGCCAATTTTGCTAATAAATTACAGATTCCTAACAGATGGATCAAAAGCTGAAAAACTAGCAAATTGCTCCAAACAGACTAAAAAACAATGAAAAGAAAGCCAAAGAAAAAGCAATGAAAAAAACAAATGTTTTTTTGCTTTTCAATTTTTAAGGGAAACAAATAAATTTCATCGAGACAAGCACAAAACTACCATAGTCCTCAAATCAAGAAACTGAGCCAAAAAGCAACTTCTAATTTCACAAGCCAACTATGCCACTTTTGCAGCAGGACTTGATAAATGAAAGAGAAGTAACTAACTCAAGAAACTAAATTAAAATAGTAGCATCAACTTCTAGCGAGCAAAAACTTCAAGAAATCAAGAAAGATAACTTCAATATTCACTAGTAGAGCCAATCTCAAGAAACATGAAAGCCAAGAAATTCACGAAGGCAAAAACCAAGAAGTGAAGCAAGGCATAAGCAAAGCATGAGAAAACTAATAAACAATCACTATTTGGAATTGTCAGAACAACCAAAAAGTTCAAAAATAAGTTCTAGTGCAAGAGCCACCACTCAAACTTCACTGAAAAGGTAAAATCCTAGGTTGACTATATTTTCACATGAAAAGGAGAGAAAATGACATATAGCGATATGAAACACTATCCAAACACCTAAAATATTCTATTGGGATGGCCAAGAACATGCATGAAAGGGTTACAGGGCTTCAAAATTCAAAATTTCAAATTTTACTGTGCATACACAGATTCACTATTTGAAACATGAGTGTATATGCATCTGTATCTAACGAAACTCATGTATACATGGGTTCCTTCGGAAAGAAAAAATGGTATATGCAACTATGTAGACACCAAGCATCATATATAATTTGCAGTAAAGAAAAAGAAAAAACCTAGGCCTGATCCAAAATATCAAGACTTCTACATGGATGGGGAAAGAACCTAGAGGACTAAAAAAGTGATCAAACTACTAGGAAACCCAAAACACAGAGTAAAACAGCCCAAACTACGAATTAAACAGATGTAATCCCCAGTGGAGTCGCCAGTTCTATTGTGGGAAGAACTACCCTTAGGCCTGGGTTGAAATACCTAACAGAGCGAAAGGCATGTCATCAGAAGAAGCACTCTAATTATGAGTTCTAATCCTTGAACTAGAAAATGGAGGATATATGACCTTATTCATGTGTCCTACGTCTGGGGTCTCTCGCAGGGTGAAAACCCTTTGCTACTCCTTGTGCTTTAGAACCTACCAATCAATCAAGACAAAACACACAAACTAGTTCGACGACATATATATTCTAGATGTCAGCATGTTAACATATATAATCTCATAAAAATTAAATGAAATAAATTATTACAAGACTATTCAACATTTATAGGAGACACATAACCCAAAGACATCAAGAACATGACACATCTTCTTTTATTGATAACATGTACAAAAAAATTGAGAAATCACCTGAGATCTGCCATAGCTCCAAGCGAAATTGTCCTCTAGATATATCCATCCCTAGCCTCACAAATATTCTTCCATAAAGGGTGCACAAATGATGTCACATAAATGGGGAGTGATCATCACAAGGAAACAAGGGTTTCCTGAACCTAGGAAATGTAGGAGGCACAGGGAAATATCAGACTTGATCAGGGCTCTAACATGCTATAATATCAATAAAATTCTCTCTCCTCCTTTAGGCCATTCCCTTGAGGTGTATTTATACCTCCTTAAATAATTTTTTTTAGTTGGGAAATATTTTGGCCATGGGCTAGGGTAGTTAAGTTACACAAAAAACCCATAAACCACACCTAGTTAATAGGGAGTTTTATATTTTTTTAATATTTTAAATTCTATATGTGGATGAAGTATGAGTGGACCTTTGTCTGCATATGGAAAAATATAGGAAGAGTCACATATGGAATTCAAAATACTATTTTTTTTAAGAATTTTTACCAAGTCTGAATGGAAGGGCTGCCCAAGGCCAATTTATAAGTCATCAAATATATAGAGGTGATACATGATGCTATAACAATGCCCTATTTTTTCATGATGGGAACAGGGTTGGAAACCCATAATGTGTAAGCAATGGGGTATATGAACCCGACTTTGTGAAGCTTATATATTTCTCGTTTAATTGCTTCTGCCTTTGATGTGTGAAACTGACATTGTTTCTGGCGTACAAGTGGTACGTGAGGCCAAGTGTCAATGTGGTGCTATACTGTAGTGGGATTGAACCCTGTCATTTCCGAGTAGTCCCATGTGAAGATGTCTCGATACTCTTGCAACAAAAGGGTGTTATAGGTTACCTCTTCTAGGGACAATGCTGCACCCAACAACATTTATTCAACTTTCTCAGGATTTTGAGAGATATTCACCTTGATGGTAAGAGAGATGTTTGACATGTTACCTTCTTCGAATGCATCGGGCATCAGAATGGGATTTTTTAACTAATTTATTTTCCTTTATGGAAGGAAGTATTTTGATTTGATTGCATAAATGTCTTGGTTTCCTAGTTTGTGACGGCCATATGTCTTTTTGATGAAGGAAAAATGGGCAGTGATGCATTGCATCACATGGATAATTTGGTTCCATCATGGCCTCAAGGATGCCCTCATCTGAGTGGAATAAGCATCCTAAGGAGGATTGAGTCTTGGTAAGGTTGTGATGAAGTGGTTCGATCCTAACGGATTTGGTTGAAAGACATGAATATGATTCCATCGTCGATGCAGTGGAACCAGACGCAGTCGATATGGTGAAAATATCTTGGGTTTGCACCGTCTTTGGCACAATTACTCACATAATTGCAACTAACATGAAACCTATGAATGATGAGAAGACAACATGAGTCATGGCTCCAATACATGACGATATGAATCGTGTATGATGTATCGTGTCATCGGAATTTGGTGGGGGAGGAATCTCCATTGTAGCGCCTTACATAAGAGAAATTATATGATCCTCACAAGGCATACCAAGAGTACCCGCACTTTCCTGGATTTGGAAATTGTGTTGGGTGCAGAGGCTCCTAAATGTTTCCATTAAGGGGCATGCCTCTCCCTCTTGGCTATATCCAGTGCAAATGGTGCATGGTACCATGGTGCCTATCGAGTACATGGTGTGAAAACCAACACTACTCTTCATCCCTGAAGTGGACATTGATCATAAAGGATTAACTATAGGGAAAAAATTACGCTACTGCCATCTCCAAGTTTTTGGTTTAGGGATGTCTAGCTATTTTTTGGAGTCTAGACTTAAGCTTCTCTTGCGGCTCTTAGCCTTCGGAGGTGTTCACAATTCATAGTATGGTGGAAATGTGAGAAAATCCTCCAATAACAGTGCGTGATTGTCTCTTCATTAGAGAGATGTTTCTAAGGGATAGGAGAGAACATGTGAAAGTTGCTCATGAGGTGCTTTAATTATTTACACTGATTGACCTGGTGGTCAATTCTATTGCATATCCTACATGTTGCTCGAGACTAGACATGGGTCCTGTTAGGTCGATGTGTCTTTTTTATTCACCCATTGTTTTGGTATTTAAATGGGGTAGGTTTCCAGGGGGAAATATTCCTTACATAGGGTTCTCTAAACTATGGACTGATTATATCTTGATGTTTTGTTTCTAAAGAACGTATGATGTCGATTAGGGGGCGCACTCAAGGAATATAAGTACACGTTCAGCATGATAGTTTCCTTGACATAATAGAAAATAAAATGTTTCTTGGGTATTCCCTTCACACTTGGTTGGTGAAGTGATAAGGAACCATCTGTGTAGGGATTCTAGGTTAGGGCACTTGGTGACCAAATGGTTACGTGAGTTTCATAATGCACAAGTTGGTCTCCTTCGTGAAGGGTGGGTGGGGATGATAGTATGCCCCCCGACTGACCACTTTTCAGCTGACAGAAAGAGAAAATATATGATTGTCACATCCTCATGCGTTGGCGAGTTATCCATTGTTTCCATATATGATCCATATTCTAGGGACAGAAGAATTATGGCCGTGTGTAGATTGATTAATGCTAAGAAAAATCGAGGGATTTAATGGCAATGATGTAATGGATGATTGCCACCACATATATGATACGAATGTTGGATTGCTAGAAGGTCAGCACCGTATACTACATTAACTAGATACCATCACTGAAACAATTCTAGGGCTGCACATTTGGCGATGAAATGATCACATTCCTCGAAAAGTGCACAACATTGGACAGGAGGAGGAGGAAAAAATGAGAGTCTTTCTAGTGACTTGCATGCCTCCTTAAGGTATAATATGACCTGAGGTTCTTCCCCATTTGACTACATGAGGGTATCCTCTTTATATGATTGTTCTAGGACATGTAAGGCATCCCTATATCACAGTATTTATAGACAATGATGAGTGTAATGCCTATAATTGTTATAGATAGCGTATTTAGTTGGTACGCAATGCTTTGACTTGGTCTTTTGTGGCTGGTTCCTTTTTACGGGAACTAGTCGTCGCAATATTTCATTCGAAACTTTAGAGAAGTTTTAATTCCTCTAGCTCCAGGTAGATATGGGTAAGGTGGCCTACTATGTCACACACTACACAAGGTTGTAACTCCCTTGGCATGATGGTGTTTTCTATCTTTTTCACCTTTTTATGAGTTTTCTTTGTCACTATAACTGGCTTTGTGATAGGAGTTTACTTAAATAGTATTGTTATGGTGCTTTCCTTAATAGGTGGGGCCTCCTGAGGAGTGAGGGGGGGTTAATCCTATTTAGGTGATGCCCATGGTTCCCGACATGGTAGGTGGGACTAGGTACCAAACTAGTATTGCGAAAGATATGTTTTGCAACACTACCGTTGCAAAAAATTGTTGTGACACAAAACCACGTGTGGGGTATAGAAAATGAGTTTGGGAGATGGTGTATGATAGATACTACTAGTCTCTGTCTCCAGGATGGCTTCGATGCTTGATGTAGAGTTTGTGTACAACAGAGCCCATTTCATGACTTTGGTCTGGAAGGGGAATATCCTAGGAATGATCCAAGAATAGATGAGGATTTGAACTTACCTAGGCCATATTCTTGGTATCGTGTCAGAGTTTCAATAGATGTGTCCACATACGGTAAAACGACGTCAGTTTTTGTCACGGGTCACTTGTCATGGTATGTAAATTGGTCGACAGTGACGATGTGGTCCTCTTGGGGGAACATCATGATTCACAAGACGAAGGATGCTATGGAAGACATGGCATAGATATAACTCTGCCCAAGGAGTACATTGTAATCCATTTCAACTTCCAAAACCTCAATGTCTATAAGAAATCTCTTTCTATCCAAGCAGACCAAGACATTTTGATAGAGACTAATGGGATTAGAAGGGTGCTCATCATATGCTCTTAGTGTGATGTCTGATGGCTTCAGTTCAAGAGAGCTTAACTTATTCCAAACGTTATTTAACATGATGCATGTGGATGCACCCTCGTCAATGTTACATCGGTGGATAGTTATGTTCTAGAGTGACACTGGTATCTGGAATGTGACCAATGAAGGAAGACGTGGTCTGGCTTTAACTAAGTCAAAAGCCATTAGGCGTGAATCAACAGGGTCAATTGTACCTAACGCGGAAATTAAGACTTTCCCTTGCTTTGGTAAATATTGTAGGACTTCTAAAACTAACATGGAAATGGGGGACTGAGCTAATTTTTCCATGATGATATAATTATGGTCGACTTTGGAGTGGTGTCCTACTCGCCTTTTGGTCCATTATTTTAGAAAAGGTTCAATAGGAATTTTTGATACATTGAACATAGTTTTAGGTGCACTCGTGCTAGACCATGACAAAATGGTGTCTAGAGGGGTATCATAAATTCAATTTAGTGTTTGAAATAAAATTTCCTCGCCAGTCATATAGATTTCGTGGTTGTTTCTAGAATCATCGGGGGGTGTTTGTTGTTTTTGGGTACTAACCGCCCCTTGGTGGGGGGCAAGCTCTTGCATTATAGTTGCTTGTTATGTGGGTCCTCCTTGTCCTCGGTTACCCTGAAGCTTCTTCAGTTCAAGGAGTTCAAGACAGTGATGGGTGTAATGGCGATAGTCACCACAAATTACGCAAGAGTGGTCGGTCTGAAGTTTAGCCCTCTTGTTTTTCCATTGGGAGTTATTTGGCTCCTAGTTTTTATTTTCGTTAGGGCTTCCCCTAGTCTGAGATCGCAGAGGGTATTGTTGGTTATTTCACCCCTGTTGAGGATTTCCCTTGTGTTTATTTTTTGGTTTTTTCCTTGCAGCATTAGGAGAATAACTATGATTCTCCTCGTGGTATGACTGGCACGGTTGGGCTTGGGAAGGTTGCACAAATTTCACTAGTGCATTATTTTTCATTGGTGGGTTTTCTACTAGGGAGTGGGGACATTGAGGTCCATGTCCCTGGTTTGTAAATGACTGCTGGGGGGGAGCTCTTCTGTTAGCATTCCTGGCTGCGTACTAGGTCCCCTATGTGGAAGGGTGTGATCCTCATTACTAATGATGGTATGACGATGCCCTATTGGTCACGTTCTGCAGAGGTGCATGATGAATCCGATGGTAGCCTAGTTGTGGGATGTTCTATTTATGATCATATGATTAAACATGGTACGAGAATCTGTTTCTTAGGTGTCTTTGTGTCAGTGACTCTATCAATCAGCCTATAGGTTTTGATGTACCTGGCATTTCTTTCTAAGTTTGCAGGCATGGGGTGTTAAGCAGGATGTTATAGATGTATCCTGACTGAGTGTATATCAACTCCAGTTTATGGTCTTTGTTAATGGCATCCTATTCGATATTAGGTCCTTGAGTTTCCACATCCTTCAAAATCTCTGATGTGATATCTTTCAGGAATAGGTCTAGTAAAGCTCGATAATCTAGTTTGGATTTAAAAAAAAATCGACGTCGCGCGCCATTCATGGAGATGGTATGAGATATGGATAGTTGGCATTTGTTTAAAATTCATCAGTAATTCCATTCCTGAATCGTGGTGGATGGGTAAATAGAAATATGCGAGGAAAACAGTAGCAAGGGTGCTAAGGGTTCCATGTGAAGCAGAAGGCTGCTCCAGATACCATTTCGTGGTTGGTCCAGTTAAGGTACGCTGAAATAGTCTTAATCGAATTTTGGAATTTCCAAAGGTAGCTTCATTTGCATGAGGGGCCAGGTGGCATTGTGTGAAATGGGGTTATTTGTTAACTTTGGTAGATCAGGTAAGTTTAAATATGCTATGAAAGGTAACTATGTGTTGAGTGCCATTGTAGATTGTTAAAACACAAGGTTATCGTTATGTATGGGATTCTTCTATGACATACCTGACTATGTTTTCTATTGGATTCCCAAATGGGTAGGACTCCTCTGATTTATAGGGGTTGTGGGAGGAGTGGTGTGTGGTGACCCTGAGTGGGTTTCCACTTGTGGGACATTTGGTGAACTATAGGGGTTCCCAGCTAAAGTCGCCCAGATAAAGGATGAACCAATAAGGGTGGCCGTGTTTTGTCTTTGATGCCTAAATTGTGAAAGACCTGAAACTCCTCCCTCTAATGGGGGAAGGTCAAAAAAATTTCTAGATCGACAAGGTCCTGTTGGGTATGTTAAGGTGTCAACTCGGTTTGATTTTGGAAGTATTTTTTAGTTTTTTGAGAGGAGAGAGATTATATATCAAAGCAGAAGTGATCACATACATAAAACAAAGTCAAAATAAAAGGTTCATTTCCCTTTAGATTAATGGTATGTGATCAGTCAATCAAAAAATGGTTTTTGATGTTTTGCATGTGATACTAAAAAATCCTAGAAGAACTAATCATGCTCACTCTCTCAATTGTAACTAGGCATTGCAAATATATCTTTTGGTGGGTACTGGGGCCAACATCCCAGAAGAACTGGCGACACTTTACAGTAGCCGAAGAATCGACCAAGGTAACGGTAAGAGGATGTAGTGTTTCCTGCACTATCACCTATAGGGAAGGATGCACTAGATTTGGCCACTAAGTACCATCATCCCACGTGAGCGTTTGAGTCTTCAACTTCTTGGTATTCAACTACCAGTACTAAGCACTAGATTGGTTAGGTAACCCAAAATAGTACCGCATGTAGTGGGCCTAATATTAACCCCCTCTGAATCGACTCTCTATGGTGCTCGAGTATTATTTTCCGTGGGCAGTGTTATATCTCAAGAAGAAATACCTTGGTTGTGGTAAGGAATCAATTCTTAAGAAATTTTTTAAATGTATGTCACAATTATAATATCAAATGGCCTCTTCTTAACACCTTTGGAATCTAATTATTTAGTACACTCAATAATTTGATATAATGAAAGCCTTCACAATGCCATAAACTGTTGATATCAGAATGAAATTAAAAGAAGAAATGTAAAGGAAAGTTGAAGTGATATGTTGAGAAACAAAATCTATCACTTTTAAGTTTCAGAGGAAATTCATGGGGAGAGGAAAATAGAAATAATATGTTGCAAACACGGAATCTGTTACTTCAAATTTTCATCAGGATTTTTTGAAGAAAGAAGAGGTGAGGTGAAGGAGCACAAATTAAGGTAGTTTAACTCTTACTGAGAGATGTAATTAAGAGACCGACTGCTACACTACTTCACTTCATTCAAAGAGGAATAAACACATAGTAAAACTGGAAAGACATATGAACATCAATAGCTGTAGGAAACTTGATATTATTTCATTTATTTCTTAGAAAATTCAGTACCAAATTAACAATCCTCTAGAGGTCAAAAAACTAAGAACCTATTTTCTTTATTTCTATTACTTAAATACATCACAGTGGTTCGTAACTCCTAAAATTATTGAAACTATTCAACTACCTAAACTGTTAATATTACTTCTGGAATCATACTTGACAAAAAACATTAAAACTGGAAATATTGTTCATTTTTCTGAATTTGATGTTGCTGATGCATCCTCTCGAAGTGCTGAGGTGTCCTTTCTAGTTATGATGCATTGACTGCACAGCTCTGTAATGACGCTTGAGTGCCTAACTTGACCCAAATTTCATGCTCCCAATACGGCCGCTATACTCTCTTCTTCTCAGCTCTGCCTAAGCCCCTGTGCTTCAAATGCTATCAATCATATCACCTGCTACCTGACTCTGACTCTTATACTTTGATCTGTCATGTCACTTACCCGAGTTTTTCTGCTAATTTCTGCCTATTTCCTCATAAAATGGTGCATAACCGCATAAGACCAGACTTGAAATCCTTTATATTTCATCTTGGAACCACATTTTGTCTGTGCCAACATTGCACTTCACATTTCGCCATCTTTAACCTTTTAAAACCTATGATGTGCGCTATGCGATCGGATCCCACCTGGCATCACATGTCGCACTTCAGAGACTTTATCACTTACCTCCCGCGCTTATCCTTTGAAACTTGTGATTTGTGGTTTTTGATTTAATCTTTTTGTCCATCTATCCACTCCAGTTTTGCGCTTTCATTCCGATCATCCATTTTTCCCTTTGTGCCTCCTCCAAAACTTTGAAGTGTTTAATGAAAATGATCCCTTTCTCTACATTTGGGAAATTAGTTTTTTCTCTCCACAGTGTAAGCCTCCTGAGCTTATCTGGTGTTTTGCAACGTTGGTCCTTTTTGAGCTTGTGAATGAGCCTGACTCGACCCTGTTCAGCATGCAATGTTCTGAACGTGAAGGAGCCTGACTCAACCCACCTTCACATCTCATCACATAATGTTAATGTAACAATAGATAAATCAAAATTATGTTATGACACACAAAATTTTACATTTTCTATTATATATTTTTTTTTGGTGTTTTGAAAAATATTTCAAAGGTAAACGAAAATGAACTACAACAGGAAGATAGACGAATTTAAAGCTCCCTATAAATTCAAATTCTATGTTTCAAGAATTTAAACTTACCATGGTAACTTATTTGATGCCTACCCCCAAAGGTCCTAGCCTGAACTAGTATTTATCTTTGTGGCCCCTATGGGGAGATTTAATGAGTTCAATTATGGTGAGTTTTAAGAAGTCTTGCTTCGCTTATGGTGTGGCAATGTTTCAGAGAAAGTGTAAAATCACAATGCTTGTAGGATGTGGATATGCAGTCATCCTTTACACTCCCTCCTATTTAAACTATGTTTTGATTTTTCCTTTCAAAAAGAAAATGATACACGAATAATGGGCCGCTTACAATTTTTCCTATTAGACTAAATGTTGGAATAAAAAGAGATGGAAAAATATCAAAAGAGAGAATTCATATCCATAACCAGGGTCACCAAGAGGTGAAAGGGCAGTAGAGATTACTTGCCTTATTAGATAATTTGATCCTAGTCCTGGTTCCTAATGAAAAATTTTGAGCTAAAATTAATACAACAACTAGGAAAAACCAAATGGAAACTAGCTAAACATGCATGGATATGGGCCATTTATTCCTTGCTAATTACTTATGTCTTTGGTGTCTATTATCACTAATAAGCTCATTCAGATACCATGGGTGGATTTTAGCCACTTACTTTCTTCCTAATTAAACTATGTTAATTTGTGAAAATAAACTAAAAATTAAAACTATGAAGATAGATAAACTAAAGTGTAGCTAAAAAAATGTCCTAATAGTCAAGGGACACCAAAAAAAAGTGCTGGCATATTTATTCTGGGTTTCCAGTCACTTTACACTTGAAAAAACTGAAGAAAACTAATGAAAAAATGGTTCACTATTTTCCACATGGACTTTCTCTACATAGGCGGGCAATCTCAGCGTTTGTCTAGACTGAATGCACACAATTTTCCTGCACACAAAAATTCCAAACCTCCTGAACTAAATCTCTTCATAGAGGGTGAATGAGAGAAGATGAGGAGGAGGAGAGTTGGTCCTGCAGAAATCCTGAGCGGAAAAGAGGCTTTGCAAAAACACAACCACTTAGCTTAAGAATAAAAATAACTGAAGTCACCAATCCTTTGTTGGTGTGTTTAGTGCATGAGCATACTAAAACATCGGTGCTTGGTAGGAGCGATTGCTAGCCTAAAATAAATGGTCACAGGGAAAAAATTGTTGTTAGATGGTTAATGGAAACATACTAACATGTAGAAAAACTAGTTTATGGAGCATAACATGCTATAAACAAGAAGAGGAAATAAAACAACAATAAAACAAAAACATAAGATAAATCCAGTAAAACAAGCTAGTAATCCGAATAGAGAACTAATCCCCTCTTATTAGCCGCTATTAGTAAATAAGTGGTAGAATGTTACACACTTGCATTGTCCTTAGAGCTATGGAGCTCTAATACCCAATGCAAGGAGGCCTTTCCCCTTGAGCTGGTCTGAAGGCCTCTCTCTTCTCCTCGAACAAGTGATTGGATGTTAGACAATTGGTGAAATTATCCTTAGGGATTGAGGTGTTGGATGGCCAAAAACTAAATCCCTTTACTCTATTGTTGTTGGCACAACACAATGCTAGTTTTCTCATGGGAAATTTGGCGAACATAATAATGTGTTCTCCATTTTTTCTTCTCAAGGTGGAATTTTATAGGAAAAATTGAAATCTTCTTCCCTCTCTTGGTACAATTGTGGATAATGACCCAAGAGTGGTAATTGATTCCATTGTGTGCTCACTTCAAGTCTCAATGTGGCTCTCGGCGACTGTCCTTGGGTGGCCTCAAGTGGAGAATTTTTTTGTTGAAGTGTGCAAAGTGGTCTCGAATAGTGACCTTCTGCCATACCGAAGACCATGCAACTTTTTGAGGGAAATCAACATGGAATTGCTTAGCTATCAAAGAAAAATGAACACGGAATGCACTTTTCCTGTGTCTTCTGTGCGCAATTTGATAATTTTGCCTCTTGACCTTAGAGATTTTTAAATTTTCTAGGTTCTCTAATATTTCTCAGCCATGTAAATCCTTCTACTTGATATTTCATGACATCTTTTTCTAGTCTGATTTTCTAGTGATAACAATAACATTCTCAAATGTTCGAGATCAATGTTATTTTTATAGACACAACTTAATGGAGGAATTTTTTAAGTATACAAGTGGACTGAGAATTAAGTCTCAACATTGGAAAATATACTGTGGCCATTCTAAAAATTCACAAAGGCTACACCATTTCAAGACTATAATGAAGTTGAGTAGTTCACATAGGCTGCATCATCGTTCCATGTGCTAAATAGGAAAAAAACTATGCAATGAAATGTGAAAAGGTTGGAAGGTAGCTATATTTTTTGTGAGTGCTCTCGGTGTGATTTGTTGTTGTTGTGAGCATGTGTGTGCACATATGGAGAATTGAGTTTTGAGAGCTACTAATTCTATAGACTATTTAAGTTCCTAGAGTAGAGAAGATGATGTAATGAGGAGACCACTAAAGAGTGAGGTTTCCAAGAAGAGAGGAAGGAAATGTAACTTGTAAGAGACAACTGAGTGGGTTTTTTCTGTTTTTTATGTAATACATGTTAGCACCTGAATTGGACCCCAGGCTGCAAAGAAAAAACAGGGTAACAAACTAAACCACGCTCAGCCTTGTAGCTAGCCCTACAAGGACAGGAGAGGGCTCTCTCCGTAAAAGAATATTCAATGGAACATAATAAATGGACTGATATTAGGCTAGATAAAATGATGGAAAAGGTTTAATAAGATAAATGAATTAATTTCAGGGATGTGTGGGATATGAAGGGACAGTTGAAACTGGGAATTAAATCAGGACACTGGGTATTTCATGGGGCAAGATAGGCAAGAAACTTAGAAAATTAAAATTTAATAAGGATGGGATGGAAAGACTGGGGAGGAGCTGAAAAGGGCACAATAAATGGATCCTTTTCAAACAGAACAAAAATACAAAGTATGAATGATTTCCTAAGGCAGAGCATATAAAATGGATTATACCTTTCTATCTTGAAAGCATTCAAAGGAAAATGTTTATGGATGAATGGAACACATAAAAATCCACATATGAAACAAAGGAGAGAACAAATTCTAAATTTCATACCACATGGATCCCACAAATCAAAGCTGCATCTGTTATTAATTCCTGTCAAACTGTACAATGTAGCGCAGAGATGTTTTTCCACACTACTCCCCTACTTTTTCCTACTCAAAAAAACTGCCTTACAAATGATTTACAATACAACAAATAAGCTGAAATGTGGGACCATAGATCCACAGAAGTGGGGGCTGTTCTAACAGCTGAAATACAATCATAGAAATTAATACAAAAATCTGCCCCTGAAAATGAGGGAAAAGATTACATTGACTGCTTTGGAGATTTGCTGTTAGGCTGTATAAACGAAAATAGGCAATCTGATGAACAGATTCCCTATTTTTTTCTTTTGTAGATATCTTCATTTTATTTTAAGCTCTCGACCCTTGGACTATTCCTTTGCTTTCCATTATTTATTTATTCTCTGACTTTTAATAAAATGCCGAACTGAATGAAATTATATGCTTTGTGAAGGGAAAAATGAATTTTAAATGGGAAAAAGGAATGGAGATGGAGGCGGGACCCGCATATAAATCGTAATCGGAGTCGGAGAAAGAGTGGAGAGATATATTATAAATATAACAACACCATTGCAAATCACAATTGGGAATGAGGGTGGGTGTATCACATAATTGGATCCGCCGATTTGCGATTTGCGATGCGCGGTCAATCGCAATCGCATCGGAGATGGGGGGGAAGAGGGGTAATACATTACCAATATTGCGATGCGATGGGGAGAAAGCCTTTGTAATAAAAAAAGTGGCAGAATTTTCACTTTTACAAAGGAGAAATGGGTTTTATGATGAATGGTAGAGGATTTTAATGGTGGGACCGGGGTATAATCACAATCGCAAATCGGAGTCGAGAGAGGCGAGGTAATCGCATCGGAAGGGAGGGAATGTGCGATGCGATCGGAGGATGGGCACAGAGTATGTGTGATGTGATTGGAGTATCGGAGCAGGACTGGTGAGTAATGGATCGGAACACACATATCAAATGTTGCGATGCGATTTGATCGGGCGATGGGATCAGAGATGCGATCAATCAGAGGAAGAGCGGAGGACTTGCAATCAGAGATATTTGTGATTGGAGTGATCGACGAAGTGTCAATATTTTCAATTTGCAATTGTGCAATGGGTAATCGTATTGGAGGAAATTTTTTTTCTATGGGATCAGATCGGAGGACGAGATGCGATGGGCCGATCGGAGTTTATTGTGATTTGCGATTTAGATAAGGGTTGCGATTGCGACTTATAACAAAAAATATAAACCTTATATTATAAGGTTGTATTATATGCATAGTGGGGAAGTGTTTTATATGGCAGGGGGGGGGAAGGATTTATAAAGGAATATAAAACTTTAATAACACAAATTTTAAAGGGAAAAATGAGGAAATAGGGGGGGGATTTAGGGAATAGAGGGCTTTTACTTCACCTAAGCATAAGATTCAATTCAGAAGTCAGCTCTAAGAGTGTAGTATACCGTTTGAAAGATATTTCCGGGCTCTTTCTGATGGATCTGCTTTGAAGGTGATCTGGCACTGAACATGCTGCAAAAACCTCCTCTGAAGGCAGGAACATTACTTTTGTGGAGATGAATACTTCTGAATTGTGACTTACTACATATGATGATATAAAATTACATAATGAATGATAATAAAGGTAAACTATCATGTTTTCACCTCAAAACATGATTTTGAGGTGAAAATTACATCAAGATGAATAAAATTTCTCTTTGATATTTCTTGTGCTGTGACTTTGAGCTTATTGACATCCTCATGACCTTGCTGATATTATTGATACTTGACTCATTAATTTGACCATGGTGAGACCCTAGAAATTAATGAGACCCATCCTATGACCTACTGATATGATTTAGAGGATAAAAGTGACTAATGAATAAGACCATAGATAGGAAGATCAGCAAGTATCTCATGAGGGAAAACTGATAAAACAATACTACCATCAAATGAATTCATGACCTAGCGGAATGGTGAAATTTATTCAGTATGAGACACCTAATATGCAAATGCAAAAGAGAAGTTTTGATCATTGATGGCAGTATGACTAGACTGACGCTAGCATTGGCTCCAAATGGGGATGTTAGCTCCTTGGAGGTGCCAAGAACACCATAGACCAAGTAGCCTTATCGATTGGGCATGGTGTCAAGAATGTCGAAAAACTAACACAAATGCAAACTGACTCTGACTCTAGACTAAGACTGAAAACTGAAATAAAACCAAACCATACACATATCATCCAAGTTTTATAGCCTTCACCTCGGGCCCCAAACTTGAATGACTGTGCATTTTTAATTTTTCTTTTGGAAAAATAAAATGGATATACAATGATGATGCGATAGATTCTGATCCATGTTTTCAACAATGGTAGTGCTTCAATAGCCTACCATTTACTACTCCTCCAGGACAATCCTGGCCATCCATTTCTAAAAGCAAGAAGGCATTCTGTCCCCTATATGCTGTAATTCTGTATGGTCCCTTCCAAAGGTTGTCAAATTTACCGTTCTTCCATTTGTCTTCATTTCTTGCATCCCATTTCAACACTACATCATCCAACTGAAATTTTTTTGCTTTAGTCTTCCTGTCATAGATTTTCTTAATCTTCTCTTGCAACTGACTTGTTTTCTGTGACACTTCTTCTCTTGTTTGTTGAAGGTGAATCATTTGGTTGATTCTTCGCCAGTTGTCATCATCTTCACTGCCAACTTCTTGTAATAATCTCATAACTGGGACTATAAGAGAAGTAGGAAAGACAACATCAGTACCATAAGCCAGCTCAAAAGGTGATATACCTATTGATTTCTTACTGCTGACTCTGTCTGCCCATAGTGCATTGATAAGATTCCGGTGCCAATTTCTTTTGTTTGCCTCCAACATTTTCTTAATTATATTCATCAGTGACTTGTTCGATGACTCTGCCAGGCCGTTACCTTGTGGATAATACACTGTTGAATGGCCCAACACGATGTTGTATTTATCACAGAAATATATCATTTTCTTTGATCTGAACACAGCTGCATTATCTGTCACAATTTTACATGGGCAACCAAAATGGGACAAAATATTTGATTCCAGAAATTGAATTATTACCGTGGTAGTTGCTTGCCTGGCAGGGATGGCCTCGATCCATTTCGTAAAGTAGTCTGTCCCAGTCAAAATCCATCGATGTTGTGCTGAGGACGCGGGATGTATTTCTCCTATAAAATCAAGCCCCCACTGCTGAAAGGGTGCATTCACTGAAACTGGTTTCAAAGGAAGTGGAAGAAATTTCTTCTTCCCTTGGAAAATTTGACATTCATGACAATTCATCACTATTTTATATAAATTAGAAAACAATGTGGGCCAATAATACCTAGCTCTCAATACCTTCTTCACTGTAGTTTTCCAAAACAGATGACCACCACAGTCACCTTTATGGAAATCATGCATCATCTTCTGAGCTTCTTCTTCAACCAGGCAATTTAGTAGAACGCCTCCCGGATCTTTCCAAAACAGAGCGCTGTTCAAAATGCAATACTTTGCAGATTTAAGCTTCAAAGATCTACCTTTTCTCTTGGACATGCCTGGAGGAGGTGACAGATGCTGAAGAACATACACAATATCTGAATACCAAGGCGACTGCAGAAAATGTCTGAAATGGGAACCAGCAAACCTTCATCTTCCTCTTCCGACATTGCTGAAATGAGGTTTATATCTAAAGCACATAGATTTGATTGGACCATCAATTTTTCCAAACCTTGGCCTTTGATCAACTTCATAGGCTTAATCTACAGATCATACTCCAACATAGCTTCTATCCATTTGCCTCTTCGACCTTCTGGATCAGTTTGCATGAGCACATCCTTGACTGCTGCATTAGGGACATACGATATAGTGTGTGAATGTAGAATATAGATCCTGAAATCTTTCAATGCCTTGACAAGAGCCAATGCCTGCTTTTCAATAATATTATATCTTAAAGCAGCATCTCTAATAGTCCTACTAAATAAGGAAATTTTCTTTTCTACTTCATCTCTCTTTTGCATTAAAACAACAGCCATAGTATGCTCAGATGCAAATGAAAATATAATAAAATCTTGGGTATAGTCGGGACTGATCAGAACTCGAGCATTAGACAAAGATAACTTTACCAGATTGAATGATTTGATATCTTCCTCACTCCACTTAGCAGTGCTATCTTTCTTCAACATATTGGTCATTTCTCTAAAATGCTCAGCTAGATTAGGTATGAATCTGTGTAAAAAAATCATCTTACCATTAAAGGCCTGAATCTCTTTCTTGTTTCATGGGAGATCTATGAGCTGGATTGCCTCCACTATGGCTGGATATATGCAGATTCCATCTTTAGAGATGATGTTCCCGAGCAATTTTCTCTCATCCATGGCAAAAAGGCTCTTTTTGGGATTGAGAGAAATTCCAAACTTTCTGCAAAGCTGAAAAACCGCTCTTAAATGGTGAAAATGCTCATCATCTAAACCTGAAAACACTGTCAAATAATCAAAATAAACAACAAGAAAACCATCTTTTTCATTTGCAAAAGCAATGTCCATTGCACGCTGGAAAGTGTCTCCAACGTTCTTCAGTCCAAAGGGCATCTTGGCATACCGGAAGGTTCCCCAAGGTGTTGTAAAGGCATTTTTATCTTGGTCCTTCTCATGCACCAAGATCTGGTTATACCCTGAGTAGCCATCAAGTAGTGACATCCTAGATGCTCCAACTACCCTCTGTAGGATATGATCCATTTTCGGAAGTGGGTAATTATCCTTTAAGGATGCCTTATTCAAGTTCTGAAAGTCAATACACAATCTTATTTCTCCAGTATTTTTACGCACTGGGACCAAATTTGAAATCCAATCAAAAAATCTAATAGGAACTATGATTCCTGCTCTGTACAACCTGTTTACTTCCTTTTCAATTGATGTTAGCAGCTTTGGATTGATTCTTCTCAGCTTCTGTCTGAAAGGCTTCTGATCCGGCTTGATAGGAATTGTATGTTGAATTATGTTTTTATCATACACTTTCAAATCTAAATAATCCCATGCAAATACATCGGAAAATTCAGAAAGAAATTTAACATACTTCTCCTTTACCTCAGAGGGTGATTCCTTTGATAATTTAACAAACTTGGGCTGATCAGTTGTTCCAACATTCACATCTTCAACACCTTTCTCCGTGGGCACCAAGCTTGGTTTCTTTGAGACATCATCCTGATCAAAAATCTCCTTTAGAAGTATGAGACCTCTAGGAATTACATTATCCTTCAACTGCAATATGTCCATCTGGTTTGCTTCCAACTCTTGATCATCAACCTCATACTCACCCTCTATTGGAGTATCTTTGAATTTTCCATCACCCTGCAAAAATGCATCGATCTCATTATCATCCCAAAATACTTGCCAATACCTTAAATTTTCTGGAACAGTAGGCCTATGTTTGACATAGGTCTCAAAATTATTGCTGGAGTTCATTGGAATATTCAAGTTACTTGCAGTAGTGGCGAGATAATCAGCAATAATGTTCTGCATCCTGGGCACTGCTGTCAAAGTATATTCTGAGAATGTTTTCAAAATGCCCAAGACTACATTTCTGTATGCCCTCAATCTTGGATGTCTTTCTTGATATTCTCCTTTCACCTGTTTGATTATCAGTTTGGAGTCGCCATATACAGAAATCATTTTAGCATTCAACTTCTTCAAAATTTTGAGGCCTGCAATCAAAGCCTCATATTTTGCTTCATTGTTAGAGCAATCAAAAGCTAGCTTATAAGCACAAAATCTAACATTACTTGGAACCTTATCAGGCTGAAAAAAAGGACTCCTAATCCATATTCCAATGCCAGCTCCATCCTTACCAACAGCTCCATCAAAATCCATACTCCATAGGCCTTCTTCTTATTCTTGATGGTGCTGGAAATTTTCTTCTTTCTCTTCTTTACCTTGGCTGTTTTTTGGTTGTTCATTGTCCCTTTGCTGCTGGTGGGCAGGAGGCTCAGAAGTGTCTGCTGTTTTATCCTTTTCCTTTTTGAGGACCTCTCTAAAATTCTCTGAAATCTCAGGTATTTCATCCACTTGTACCAATTGAACATTCTCATCATTCAAACCACCATCAGAATACAAGACAAAATATTCTAAATCTGTATGGACAGCATTAATGGGATGGTTTACAGGCTTGTCTTTGCTGGTAATCACATATTTCATTTTATTTTCCCTATATAACTTCCTCAACTGGCCAAATACAGGGATAGTGGCATAAGAGAAATCAAGCTCTATGGTTCCCTTAAGTTTTGCACCCCAAGACCTAGATAGAAGCATTCCAAATCTTGGTGGGACATCAGCAACAACTACATCCATCAAGACATTCTTTACAGGAATCTGGTCTAAAGACGCTACCAAATCTTTAATTAAACCAATACAGTGGACCCTACTTGAGTCAAAGGAATACAAGTAATGATATTTACGAGTGATGTCAAGACTTAGCTTCTCCATGACAGCTTTGGGCATCAAATTATGTGAGGCCCCAGAGTCCAACATAGCATTATGTAGGATAAACTCATGTACTCTAAGACTCAAGTAAAAAGGAGGGACTTCATTTTCTACAGATTCTTTTGTGGCTGGAATAAAAATAAGTTTAGGGTAGTCCTCTTCTATGTTGACCGTATTAGAGATAGAATCGATTTGCAAGACTTTGGACACCTGAGTTTTATATGCACTATTCTTCACCAACTCTGTGAGGGGCATAGATACTTTTAACTTAGAGATTTAATTTTCTAGATTAAAGGAGGGAGCTTTCTCTACCTCTTTAATGGGCGAGTTTTTCTTCTCTGTTGGCTCCTTTACTGTGTTCTGCTGGTTCTTCTCATTGGATGTATCAACAACTGCAGGCGCTTTACTAGAAGAAGGATCAACCGACTCTTTAGCTTTCTTCTGCGTGTCATTTTTCATTTGAAGTTCCTTTCTTTTTTGGATGGGGCTGACTATAATCTCTATGTTCCTTAAAGAGTACTACCTTTTCTGAGCTAACAGAGAATTCATATACCCTCTTTGATATTCATCAGACTCTTCTTCTAGTACTATATCATTAGCCAAAATGAAATTTTGGTCTTTGTAAATTTCTGGAGTTTCCACTATGTATTCATCGTCTTCTGTAAGGAAAATTGGCACACCATCAGCCATGAAAAAGTGGTTGGTTTCAATCACTGGATCATCATCATATAAATCATTCCCTTGTATGTAATTCTGCTGCAAAGGAGTTTTAATCTGCTGCTGTGGTGGTGCAACTTGGTCTTGCGTTTTCTGCTCTCTCTGTTTAATTCTGAATTGCGGCTGCTGTCCTCTGAAATTTGGATTTCTTATTTGAGGCTCTGGTCTGTCTACAATGGTTAACCTATCAACCATTTTCTCCACCGTTCTGATCAGAGTGTCCATTTTATTGTTTGAGGTGGAGGCCTCCTCTTTTATTGTGACTCTTTTCTCGGCTTTGGCTCATGCTCTTTTAGCCAGCAGATTTGCTTCAACATTTACCGCTATCTTCTGCATGTCTTCAAGTGAAGACGAGTCTCTTTCACGTAGCTGATATGCAATGTCAGCATCAAATCCATCGGGAAATTTTAACAATGTCAGTCCCTCAGGAGGCTTCAAATTAGCTAGAATAGCATTATATGTAGCATTGAATCTCAAACAATAATCCTGCACAGTTTCACCCACATTCCTTTTAATGTTCTCATATTCAAACAGAATTTGAAGTGGGTTCTTTTTTACCTCCCACCGATCTAGGAACTGAGTGTGCAACTCCTGCAACGTGTGAATTGTGCCAGGAGGTAGGGCTCTGAACCACTTTCTGACTTCGCCTCCGAAACTTTGAACAAACAGCCTCATCATCACATTCTCTGCTTTGACCTCATGCAAATAAAAAAAGTCATTCATTTTATCAACATGCTGCTGAGCTATGATGCTTTGAGTAGCATTAAAAATATGAATTTTTCTTTGATATTCAGCAGGCATATCATTGAGAACCTGGGGTAAGACCAGAGGTGCATACCTGGCAGCCATAACTCTGGGTGATTTACAACATGATTTGTAGGATTTGAGGGAGGTGTTAATGGAGGAGATGATAATTGGGAGGGGGAAAGGTTGTTCCTGATGATTCAGAAGGCTCAGGAGGATTAGTTACAGTGATGGACTGAGGAGAATTCAAAATTTAATCATCAATGGAGGTATTTTCTCTTTGGACTTCAATATCTACAAGGAAGTCAGGATCTAAAACTGTATCATCAATGTCATTTTCAGACTTATTCCTAAATAAAGAAAGCTCAAAATTCTCATCAAAGGAAATATATTCTACAAAAAACCATTCATTGGGCCAAGTATAGGATCTAAAGATGGGTCTGGGGCTTAATGATCGTTCTTGTCTTCTGACAATTCTTGGGATAAGATTTGGATTTTCAAACACAGGGGGAGGATTTGGATCTGGATTAGCCCTGGTGTATCTTCTTGAAACCAGTGTGGTGGAAATTCTATTTTACAAAAATCTTATTTTGCAGCCGGGCAGAAATTTGAACATCATCTTTCAAAAGTCTAGAATTATTTGATGTACTGGGGAAAATATTTGCAATTCAGATGTTACTGTCTATAAAACTAGACCGGAGATTGAATAAAGTAGCATTTATCTACTTATGCATTTTCAAAGCAATGTGAATTTCGAAGGCTACCTGGCATTACTTCAGGCTCCTTCTGTAGCTTATAAAATAAATAACACTAACAAACAAACAATCTTGAACAGATCCCCAGTATGGTCGCCAGAGAATGTTAGCACCTGAATTGGACCCCAGGCTGCAAAGGAAAAACAAGGTAACAAACTAAACCACGCTCATCCTTGTAGCTAGCCCTACAAGGATAGGAGAGGGCTCTCTCCGTAAAAGAATAGGGTGAAAATGTGAAGCTGGGTTACACTTTTTGCCCTTTTTTGAGAAAAATTTTTCATTTTTTTCGGTTCTTCAACTTTCTGCAAACTATAACAATTTTTCTGTGTAGAATTTCATTTTGCGATAAAAATAAAAGTTGTGAGAAATTTTGTTAGCTTTCTATTACTTATTTTTTGAATTTTTTTATGCAGATTTGATATGTCAACTTAGCGTTTCTTTGAGTGTGTGTTTCTTAACAATCAAAGGATTCATAAGAAATCATGTTATGACGCAATGTTGTATTCATTGAAAATTTGTGTTTTTGAAAAAACAAAATGTGTTACAACAATCTAGACAGAGTCTACTTTGTTTTCGTCATATTTACAAAGCCAATGGATGCATATCATAATTACTAGAATTTTTTGAACTAGTCCAATACGAAAAACTGCGTATTTTGGATATGTTTCGCGTGGCAAGAAATTTCTTAACATATAAGTTATAAACTAAAAATCTAAAAGCTACCCATTAGATTCGACGGACCAATGTAATGCCCCATAAATTTTTCAATTTTTTTTACAATGTATTTTGGGAGATACAAAATTTTGATTTCACTGAATCACAATGACCCTCAGAAATTGTTTGCACCCATTTTATTAGAAAAATAATTAAAATTAGTAAACGTTTATGAAATTCCATAAAAGTTATATTTTCTGAAAGTAGATTCAATTCTGAAAATGCTTGTCTTGGTTCTGATAGTTAATTAACAAATTTTCATGGAGTTTAATCAGTCCAAAGTTGCAGAAACGTATTCAGAGCCTAGTTTTTGCGTAACTGGTGACGCATTAGTTCGGCTGAACTTTGATTAAAAGTTCGGCCGAACTATGTTTTGCACCGATGGCTTGTTAATTCTAACGATTTAATAGTTCGACCAAACTTTTAATCAAAATTTCGGCCGAACTATTGTATAACTTTCCATCGACCGGAAAGTTTTGCAGAGCCCCTACTAAAACACATTTCACGGCAATATAAATTGCTGCGAAATCATTCAAAATTTTCGCACATTTCACACATTTCATCTGATTTTACAAAGATCTTGGTTTGGGTTTAAAAAAATTTCTTCAAAGTTTGGATTTAAGAGCATTTCTTGGAAGCAAACTGATTTTACAAAGAATTGTTTTGGGTTTAAAGAATTTTTTTGGAAGACATTTCTTGGAGGCGGCCTGATTTTGGCAAAAATTGTTTTGAACTTAAAAAAATTTCTTGGACGTACATTCAAAAGACATTTCTTGGAGGTATGTACGTGTTTTGAGTTGAATTAAATCTTTTGAGCTTCGTTTCATTTTTATAAGACATTTTTCTCTCGAATTTTTTAAAGTAAGTGTTTTGGATTGGAGTATGTATTTTTTGCAAAAAATTTAAACTGAATTTTTTTAAATTAAATCTTTTGTGATATTTTTTGTAATCGAGTTATTGTCTAATTTTTTTAAGGAAATTTTTTGAACTTCATACGCTATTATCATGGGAAATCGAAGAACTTGTGCGAGAAAATATGATCGAAAAAGAGACAATCTCGCAAAAGAAAGTTAGAAGCCCTCTCAAATATTGAAGAGGAAAATCAACCTCAAGCAGAAATTGAAGTAGGTATGTAAATGTAAATATTATGATCTATTGATATATTTAAAATTTTCCTAATGTAAAATGTGAAGATTAATTTTTATTTGATGAACTAATTTGAAAAATATTTTGTTTAATGTAAACAGACAGAGATATTCCTCAAAATATTGAAGAAGAAAATCAACCTCAAGCAGAAATTGAAGCAGGTATGTAAATGTAAATATTATGATTTATTGATATATTTAAAATTTTCCTAATGTAAAATGTGAAGCTTAATTTTTATTTGATGAACTAATTTGAAAATATTTTGTTTAATGTAAACAGACAGAGATATTCCTCAAAATATTGAAGAATAAAATCAACCTCAAGCATAAATTGAAGCAGGTATGTAAATGTAAATATTATAATCTATTGATATA
This sequence comes from Pinus albicaulis, assembly GCA_034641835.2. Classification (NCBI taxonomy): domain Eukaryota; kingdom Viridiplantae; phylum Streptophyta; class Pinopsida; order Pinales; family Pinaceae; genus Pinus; species Pinus albicaulis. The sequence goes on from CM076574.1 coordinate 968,397,205, forward strand.
TTTAAAATTTTCCTAATGTAAAATGTGAAGCTTAATTTTTATTTGATGAACTAATTTGAAAAATATTTTGTTTAATGTAAACAGATAGAGATATTCCTCAAAACATTGATGATGAGATACAAAATTTTGAAAGAGATATTGAACCAATGATTGAAGATGGTGAAAATATTGAAAGAAATCCAAATAAAGAAATTGAATCACAAGGTATATATATATATATATGCACATATCATTAAAATTATAGATATATTTATTAATTTAGTTATTTATTGAATATGTACTATTTTTTTGAATATGTACAGATTAAATCACTATCGATAATGAGATGTTAGAAAATGTTGACACTCACACATATGGATATAAAATACCTGACCATGTTATATGATATCGTGTTAACTGCATTTTTGAAAAGTATTTCTTAAATGAGCGGGTGACAGTTCAGGCTCAAATGTTGAAAGGTCTCCTGTCATTAAGGAAATTAAAAGAAGCTTCGACACTATTGGGTATTCGAAAATCAACCAAAGATAAAAAAAATGAAGGAAGACGTGATAAAAAATATTAGTGCTATAAATTCAATTAAGAGATCTAGAGAGAAAGATGTTTCAATTGTACGTAGAGGAATACAGATGGCAATGGTTTCATCAAGTACTCAAGAGAATCGGTTGGTAACATCTATGGCATGAGCACTGGAAACTAAATTTAATCGAAAAAGAAATTATAAAAATGATAAGTTCCCCAAATTGCACTTTACATGGTGGGTTCACACTTGGTATAAAATTTACCACTTATACACTTTAGTTTGTGGGAGAAATGACACATGTACATAGTTTACCTTAAAGTTGTTGTGTTTTAAGGATATTAAAATAAAGAACTTCAATTTAGATCCATTCCAGAGATTGACTCTAGGGGAATTTACTAGATATGTCACCTTTCATAAAAGATGAGATCCAGAGGCTACCTAGCCCTTTACAGACTCTGCCTATAGAACTTGTAGAAGTAAACACTAGAGGCATTAACAATATCAAAGAACGTTTTCATGCTCAGACATGGGAATGTGTCTCTTTCCCTACGCAAAAAAATATTTCAAGGTAGTTAATCTTCATAGACACGTCATCAAGCAGGTCAATGTGATCATCCCCAACTTACTTTTCATGAAATTAGGCTTGGAATCCTCTACAACCTGGTGGATGGAGTTGAATGGGAACTAGGTCAAGGCCTTTACAAAATACATGTTTTCTCCTCGAGGTTATCCAATTGGGTGTGTAATACCAACTTCACCCATTTCCTAACAGGTTTCTCTCTTAGGTTACAAAGTGTCTTCATCTTATTAGTTATATATTTTTCAATTTCCCGTGGATTCCTTGAATTTTTTCTCCTACCATCTCCCTCTCTCACTCCCCAAATTATTTTCATCAAACATGCCCCATTGAGGATCTGGAGCAATGTTTGCACCATACTTAGAACTGTCATTGCTACTAATTGAAATTGGAGAGTCATGTATACTAGATTGCTTGCTTAAGTGGCTCTTACTTGGACAATATCTTGAGATGAGTTTGACATGATGGTCATATGAGGTTGGAAGCTACTTGGTGTAATTTTCCTTAAATCTTCAAAAAAACAAAGCAAAAATGTCATTTTCGATCATTTTTTATTAGCTTCTGCATACAACAGATGTTATCACAATTGCAACACAATCATGTTCCATGAGCATGAATTATGAATGTCGCAAGCCAAATGGCAAGGAAATTTGCATTCATTTAGGCAAAAGAAGGCTATGACATTAAGGTCCATGCTAGAAAAAAATATGCAAATAAAGTTGCTAAGTCTTGATACTTACCATGTGTTTCAAAGCCATAACGAAGGTTGGCTTTGAGAGTGTCCTCTCAAAGCCCTATCTTGAGATGAAATTTAATTCAATGTCTCTTAGAGTTGCAAGGTGGAATTGATAGAACTATTTGATTTCTTTACCATAGAGGGATATCTCCTTTCATCTATACCTTTCTCTGCCATCTTATTTCCAAGTGAAATGGGAATTTTCACATTTTGAATGCCATTACCATGTAATTTGGTAGTCTGCTAGCTAGACCTATCACAAGTAAGGTTGTCATACCAAACTATTTCTCTTGCTCAACTCAGTGACCATGACTCTCTTCTCACACTGCTTACCATAAGATCTTCAATTGTACATGTCACACAAATTTGGGGGTTCTAGGTCTACAACTATTAGGTAAAGTTGTATTTTATGGCATTGTGGTCCTTAAATTTGGAGGTGTTCCACCTGAAAAAGGAGGCATTAAATATGGATGAAAAGGATTTGTTTTAACTTTGATAGAATTTCCTCATGGAATTACTGAATTTCTCAACGACATCATGCTAGCTTTGCTTAGAGAAGAAGGTTTTGCAGGAGAAATTGAATTCTTTTGACTTATTTTTGGCATTGAAGTTTGAAATAGTAGTTTTGATGACTCCATTGATGACATTGATGAGGAATTTGATGCACACAATATTGACTTTGAAGATGGTTTAGAAGACGTTGAAGAAGTTGTAGATTTTGGTGTTGTCACTGAATGTTTCTTTGTTGTTAGACTTGATCAAGACACAATTTAACTTTACAAGCAGATTGAAGACCTTGAAGAGGTTTTAGATTTTGTTTTTGTCACTGAAGGTTTTTGTCTAGTTTTGTTTCTTAAACCATCATTTCCATAGGCCATTTTTGGTGAATAGATTCTTGACCTTGATGAGAGGATATGATACCTTGAAAAGGCTACACCTTTTGGTGACGTCACTAATGTTTTCTCTATTATTATGTTTGTTAAACATCTTGCTTAGGGCGAGGAAACTCCACATATATTGTACAGTTTATGGGACATAAATCAATATGTAGAAATATTCACTTGGTTTTTATAATTGGATAGAGGAATGACTTAAAATGACCTTGTATGTCTTCTCGTTTTAGAGCTCAAATATTTAGGAAGGATTTAAGTATCCACCTTTCAAGAATCACTAGAAGAGGTTGATAAAGAATATAGGAAGACAAAAAACTAACCAGTGGTGTAATAAATGGATTTCTTGGGAGGTAGATTTGCATATGGAATTTTGGTAGCTATAACTTTTCCAAATAAGTGAATGTATTTGAAAACCGAACCTCTATTTTATTTTGGTTTAGACAAGGTCTAGAATTTAAAAATTGAATTCCCTCTTTCTTCCTCCTTACATGTCCAATGATCGGAATCTGGATTGAGGGAAAAAAATTTCCAAAATAAAAAATTTTCATTTTATTTGTTGTACACATGAGTTTTTAAAAGCTAATTAACTCATAAATTTCTCACAAAATACACTTAAAGCTTAACACATAAACCCCTTCCCAATTGGCTAACTTTAGACGATCCTAAACACATTTTTATTTAACTAATGAGGGAGATAGCCCAACAAAACTAGTTTGTCCATATTCAAATCAAGTTGGTATCAAAGTACAATTTAGCTCATTTTAGTCAAGGTTAGTTAGAAGAATTAGCTATTGGTTTTTGTCTTCAATTTCCTCTCAAAATGAATGTGTACGTGCTTTTGAGAGACACACTAGAGGAATAAGGTCCAATTTTTTGATGAAAATGTGCTATGAAAGTAAAGGGTTAAAGGCAAACATGTACAAGGCATAGTTGAGCCAAATGTTGTTGAAGAAGGGCCTAATTATTTGGGTCTTGGTTATGGAAAACATGATGGAGAATGCTCCAAAGCCAAGGAGGCACATGAAGCTGTTCCAAGAAGGAATTTTATTTCGTGTTCATTACCTCAAGCTTGTGAAGTTTGTATTCATGATGAATGGAAAAGTTTGATACCCACTTTGCAAGAAGATGTTAATAATCATGCAGCTAATGAGAATGTAAAGAAGAGGATGTTGAAAGCTCTAGAGTCATTGAATTCATTGCTAGTATTCAGAGGAGAGCCACTACCTCATCAAATTCACCTCCTCAAGAAGGCGACAATGGTGAATGTTCAAGGTATAAATTTGCCTCTAATCAAATTGCTTTTGATTATGATAAACATGGTAAATATTCACATAAGATTTGGAAAAGAACTTGCATGTTCCTTTTGTGGTTTGAATAATCATAATGTTTATAGATGTTGGAAGAAGATATCCATGCACATGAAACTTTCTAAATAAATGAGGCAAAAAGTCAAAGGCCCATTGGACAAGGAAAATTATGTTGAAAATAAGTTGCAATTGTTTATTACTCATTGCCATAAGAAAGGTCACCTTGTAGAATATTTTTCTACATACAACACTGCACATTTTTAAAACATAAACTAACTTCTAGCAGACAATAATATTAAATTAGATTTAATTGTTTGTGCAGTTGAATTGATGTGCATAGAAAAACTGGGAATAGAAATCTTTGATACATACAACACACAAATGCAAAATCTTAAAAGATAAATCAATCTTGCAAACAGAAGGGTATTTAACTAGACAGAAATGTCCATATAGATTCAGTCAGAAACTCAGACCTAGTCAAAGAAAACATGAACCAATGGTTTATTTCAGCTCTACATCAACGTTGAAAAATCGAGCTATTATGATGTGTTACAAGTCGGCCTACATGCCAAAGTGTTGGTCGGCCTAAAAGGAAGTAATTCTATCTATATTTATATACCTTGTCTGTGGCTCTTTTGATAAGGAATAACTCGGCAATATCTGAAAACAGTTTACAGATTCTTGTAAGATTCAGTACAAATATGTTGATGGGCTTTCAATGTGAAGTTTAAAGAGTTTGAAAATAGTGTGGATCTATTGTTCGATCATCTTTGAAGAAGATTGCAGATAGTATAGTATGAAGCAGATTGCGTATAGTGTGAAGCAGATTGCGGATAGTCTAAGGAAGATTACAAATTCCTGAAACAAATCTATGGATATGTGTGGCAGGATGCAGCACCAACTAATGTTGTTGATAAGACTGTTAAAATAGAGATAGAGAACGAACCCAAGGGTTTATCTGACCCTGTTGTGTCAAAGGTTAATGTTCTGGATAAGACTGTTAAAATAGAGACTAGAGAACAAACCCAAGGGTTTATCTGACCCTGATGTGTCAAAGGTTGATCAAAATAAGAAGAAAAAACAAGGCGGCAAGGAAGCAAACAATGAAGATGGCAGTGGCAAAGATAAGTTTGTTGGCTTGATTTTTATGTGTAATTCTCAAACAAAGCAAGAGTGTTTCTGATACAAAGTGTTTGGGTTGCCACCAACCAAAAAGGAGCTTGTAGAAAAGGTGAAGCCTGGAATGAAGCTCTTCTTGTATGATTTTAACCTTAGACAGATGTATGGTATCTACAAGGCAGTGTCTGCCGGAGGAATGAATGTGGAACCAGATGCATTCCTGAGTTGTAAAAGGCCACTCCTGGCACATGTAATATTTTTATACAATGTTTGACCATATATTCATTCTTACTTTGGGCCTATGCAATTTTGGTTTCGCATCTTTTCTACATCAGTTTCCTATTTTCTGTTGATATTAACTTTTCTAAATGAAGTATGCAGATTGCAGATAGTCTAAGGAAGTTTAAAGAGTTTGACAATAGTGAAGAATAATCAAATACATAAGAGGCATTATATCCCAGTGAAAATTTTTTCAAATACATGTGAAAAATTTGAAAACAGTAAGGTCAAACATACCCGATGAAAGGAGAAATAGTGCCGAAGAAAGGAGCAACAGTGCGGATGGGAGGAGCAACAACGCTGATAGGAGGAGCGAAAACGCACGAACAACAATGACAGTGATAGAAATTCGCGGGAATTATGAAACCGGTAAACAAAACAACTTCGCGGGTGATTTATTTATAGAAATTAGTTCGGCCGAACTATTTTAATAAAAATGAATGTGTACGTGCTTTTGAGAGACACACTAGAGGAATAAGGTCCAAATTTTTGATGAAAATGTGCTATGAAAGTAAAGGGTTAAAGGAAAACATGTATAAGGCATAGTTGAGTACAAGGCATAGTTGAGCCAAATGTTGTTGAGGAAGGGCCTAATTATTTGGGTCTTGGTTATGGAAAACATGATGGAGAATTCTCCAAAGACAAGGAGGCACATGAAGCTGTTCCAAGAAGGAATTTTATTTCGTGTTCATTACCTCAAGCTTGTGAATTTTGTGTTCATGATGAATGGAAAAGTTTGACACCCACTATGCAAGAAGATGTTAATAATCATGCAGCTAATGAGAATGTAAAAGAAGATGATGTTGAAAGCTCTAGAGTCATTGAATTCATTGCTAGTATTCAGAGGAGAGCCACTACCTCATCAAATTCACCTCCTCAAGAAGGCGACAGTGGTGAATGTTCAAGGTATAAATTTGCCTCTAATCAAATTGCTTTTTATTATGATAAACATGGTAAATATTCTCATAAGATTTGGAAAAGAAATTGCATGTTCCTTTTGTGGTTTGAATAATCATAATGTTTATAGATGTTGGAAGAAGATATCCATGCACATGAAACTTTCTAAATAAATGAGGCAAAAAGTGAAAGGCCCATTGGACAAGGAAAATGATGTTGAAAATAAGTTGCAATTGTTTATTACTCATTGCCATAAGAAAGGTCACCTTGTAGACAAGTTTTGGAATTTGTATCCAACAAGTCATCCACAACATTTGAAGGTGGAAAGAGATAATGACAAGAATGGAAAAGAGGATTCCATAATCGATGAGGGTCAAGATGATTCACATGATGATGGAGTGAAGCTAAAAGAATCGCCATTGAAATGGTTTGGTAACGAATGGTTAGATTTCTTAGCCAATTAAGGCCTTGAATGTATTTTGATGTTTCATGAATTTCTTTGCAAATTCAAAGTATGGTGCATGTTTCATGAAGCAAGATTTTGAAGGTAGAGTTATGTTGACACACTTAAATGCAACAAATATGGAAATTTGTACATGAGCTATTATTTGACATGAGAGTCACTTGTTTGAAGAGGCATGTTTTGTCGACTTGTGTTTGGTTGATGGTTTTGTACACCAATATGTAAGAGTACATGGAGATATTCACATGATGTCAATTTTTTTTCTTTGAAGGAGAAAACTGATATGTCAGCGAGCTATGTTTCTTGCATGATGTGTTTTTCAGTTTGATGGTTTTTTTTGTGACAAGACGTCACAATATTTTGGGAAGGTCCTCTGTTGAGTGAGAGCCTCATGATTACAACCTAATCATGAGAATCAAATGGCATGAACCAAACATATTGTGTATTAAATGAGGAATTTTTCTTTCCCAATAATTTCTAAATCACCCATATCACCAAGAAAACATGTTTTAAAAGAACATACTTTGGTAGGGGGAAGACCTTAGGTCTTTTGATTGTGCACATGTGGTGTGAAAAATTGAAATTGACAATTTCAAAAAAGGTGAAATTATGAATGAAGCCATGAAAACAAAAATCCCAAAAGTGGTAAATGATTTAAATAGACCTAATTAATTATTTACCAACATAATTTCTTCAACTTTTAGCAACTAAATGATAAGTAAAAAAATAAATTAATTTGTAATTATGGTTCGAAAGTTACATAATCTTAAGAATCCAAAAAACAAATTATTTTTCAAAACATATTACTTTAAAAGTATCAACAAAGAATGTACAAGGGTGTTCAATGGATTAACGCTATTTATTTAAATTCCATGATGTATATCTTACTCATAATTTTAACAAATTATTAAATAATGATCTAGATTGGATAATTATATTATTTGTCATATATTTTGATGCTTATAGAGTGAAAAAACTGAAAGAATGAAATTGTAGGGTCATTTTAATGGTGGGTGGAGAATTGGGTTCAAACCTTTTGGAGTCATTTTGAGGTATTAAATGACATTTCTGGGGGTCAAAAGATTATCCCTTGTGCCGAAATCTTGACCATTATTCTACACTTAAAGACATATCCAATGGTGCAAGAAAAACATCAAATTAAGTTCATTCAAAATTTATGCCTTTAGTAAGTTGACCTATCATTTTGACCACCATGGTACGAGAGAATGTCATTTTAGCCCCATTACTCATGCATAGCAAGCTAGCTACATGTGGAATTTTAACAAGACTCTAAAAGGTCTAAAATCACAAACCTCGTTAATGGTTGACGGAGTCAAATCTTACACCTATTTGGCTATCACACTATGTTAAATACTTGGCCACTAGGAGGAATAAGAGTTCCATTTTGTGTTATTGTATTTTGTTCCATAGTTGAAAATACAACTAGGAGTGTGAAGTTAGAGAGAAAATGTATGAAGTTAAGTTTTTATAGCAACCTTACATGCCAAAGTCTTAGCTAACTCTAAAGAGATTACCTCTTTCTTTGTACTTACATATTTTCCATACCAGAAAAGAGAGAGTAGAGCATGTTTACATTTTAGTGTTGTTTTTCTCCGATAAGGATTTCCTAGGGAAAAAGGAGTCTAGAGCATCATTACTTTTTAGGGTTGATTGTCTCTCATAAGGATTTCTTAGGAAAATAATTGTGTTGATTGTCTAGAGATATGTATCTGTGTGTTTCATTATGTTCTCTATTTCTTACGTTGTGTTTCATTATGTTTTATATTTCTTACATTTCTGTCCTCCTATTTTTCTTTCCAATCAAGGTTTATAAAGTAACATGAGAAGCAACATGAGACTTGGAACAATAATTTTCATTATCTATATGGAAGGCAAAAAGGATTATATCCCCTTAAGCTTAAGCTTATGTAGTTTGTCAATTTTTATCATATATTTTTTGGTAAGGGTACAAATGTTTTTTTATCTATAGTAAGTCATGAGTTCCCCAATTTTACCTTATGTAAAGCATGATTCTAGGATTACTACAATTTGTACTTGGTTTTTTATTGTGATGATGCCTTGTCTCAATCACTTGGCCATCCCTCGATGGGTAGTTAAATCTTTATAACAATACTTAAGTAATATTTATCTATTTGTATTATGTGAAATGTAAAAAATGGTATACTATTTTTCATAAAATTGTGTTGAGTTTATCATATATTTCGATGAAATTTGATTATATGACATGTTTTCTTTAAAAGGATCTAAAAATTTTGTTAAGGTATGAATTTGCAATTTTGTGTGGCTCTCTATCAACCTTCACTTCCTCATTTCTAGAAAAAATCTACTTGTTCATTCGTATACCCACTTTGTATTCAAATGCATGAGTTTTGAACTCTTGATAACTATGTTTTTCCACGCAGGAAAATTATATGTCACATTTTATACTAACTCTAAATATTATTTTGAAGTTTGGATTACTATTATTCTTTTATATAATTTAACATTAGATATAAGTTTAAATTGAAAGCTACTTAGATGAAATATAGCTTAGATATGGAATTTGCAAATTATTATCTATTTATTGAACTAAAGGACATAATTATTACACATGTTTAATTTACATTCAAATGCCTTTTTGATTTATCTCCTATAGCTTAATGTAATGCTAGATATATAATTTAAGTTGAAGGCCCATGACATAAATATGACTTCTATGTGACATTTGTATTGAATCATCAATTTGTTGTGTTATATGAACATAATTGGTACACACATATCTAATTTGCATTACTAATATGTCATGCTTCATTAATTTATCTTTTACAGACATGACCAGAGCATCCCTTTTTAATCTATCCCTTTTGACTTTGGATATGTGGGAAATACTCATCCACATATTTTTCTATCATAAAGCAATGAGTAGAATTGTATTCCATTTGTGTCAATGTTACAGTTAAGCACATGGATTAAAGTTCTATATAAGATACATTGCCACGGTGTACATTTACATCTAAAGAGTCCAAAAGCTCATTCAAGACCATATGTTTTGTTGATGTAGGTTGACTAGTTATATTGCATTTCTTTTGGAGTTGTTGCTGTGGGCCTTACCATCTATTCATTCTAGTAATTGCTGAAACTAATCTTTCACCTTTTTATTTTAAATAGAAATGACTTTTCAAAGACATTTTAATATGTAAAATTAAGGAAAACCCTTTTTTTCCTATGTGAATATGATAATGTCTAAAATATTCTTTTTATTTTTGCAGTAATGACAGAGAACACTATTGTGGTTGAAAATGGTCTAAATGAAACTATACCATACACACAGCTCAATGAAAAGAGAGAGCCTAATATAGCAGGCATAAAAATACTTTGCTACAAAATGATAAAACATGTGAGTGCAAAATTTAAAACATAAATCAAGATATCAAACAAAATGATATTATTATGGAGAGAATATTTCTACAGCCAAAATGAGCATGCAAACCAAAAACTATAATAAAAAGATTACAACATATCATTGCAAAATTTAAAAACATAAATAACCTAACACACAAGGATATCTCAAAACATCTGAATGCATATGTAGAACAAAACCTGTAATAGAATATTTTGCTACATACAACATTGCACATTTTTAAAACATAAACTAACTTCTAGCAGGCAACAATATTAAATTAGATTTAATTGTTTGTGTAGTTGAATTGATGTGCATAGAAAAAATGGGAATAGAAATATTTGATACATACAACACACAAATGCAAAGTCTTAAAAGATAAATCAATCTTGCAAACAGAAGGGTATTTAACTAGAGAGAAATTTCCATATAGATTTAGTCAGAAACCCAGACCTAGTCAAAGAAAACATGACCCAATGGTTTATTTCAGCTCTATATCAACATTGAAAAATCGAGCTATTATGATGTGTTACAAGTCAGCCTACATGCCAAAGTGTTGGTCGGCCTAAAAGGAAGTAATTCTATCTATATTTATATACCTTGTCTGTGGATCTTTTGATAAGGAATAACTTGGCAATATCTGAAAACAGTTTACAGATTCTTGTAAGATTCAGTACGAATATGTTGATGGGCTTTCAGTGTGAAGTTTAAAGAGTTTGAAAATAGTGTGGATCAGTTTCTTGTTTTCTGTTGAGATTAGCTTTCTGAGCAGTCTGCAGTCTAATGTTTCTATAATATCTGCATTCTCTAGAGGCTAACCAGTCAGGCTCCACTTCACCTTGTTGGAACCAATTGCAACAATAACTTACAACAACACAAAAAACTAACAAACATGTATTTGGTGATATATCTCCCCCATGGTCGACCTCAACTTTGTGCCTTTTCATGAAAATAAGGTAATGAGAAAATAGATACCCACAATGGTATATCCCAGGTGATTTCCATGTCATGAATATTGTGTATGATGAATATTGTGCATTAGCAAGTCTATGAAATCCTAAAATATGTTTTAAATCATCATGTTTGATATGGAGGAGTGTTGTGGGAGCTTTGTGAGGGGAGTCTAACAGTGGAGTCGATTGTGCGGAGGAGTGTTATGGGACCGGGAGAGCCACAAAGAGTGGAGGTATCAATATAACTGACAGTAAGGGTGTTGCGCATCATGTTAAGCGATAGTCAAAAGGAGAAATGTGCAGGTGAGGCCGGTAGGGCCGAGTCTCAAGGGAGAGTGCCGAGAGGCCGAGGCCCTGAGCAACTATGGAGGGGAGTCACTTGTGTTGAATAAAGCATACATAAATAATCATCATATATAAAAAGGAGAAATGAAACATATATAGCAACAATAAATCCTTATAATCCCTCAACGAAAGTGTAGGTACATGATTCATGATGTTATTTATGGCAGTAGTCTAACTAGACTGTCTTTTTGCCTTGAAAATCATTGAAATTCAGGTAAGAAAGGCCTATGAAATTTTGGTTTCAATATTTTCTACATTAGTTTCATGTTTTCTGTTGAGATTAGCTTTTCTAAATGAAGTATGGAGATTGCAGATAGTATAAGGAAGTTTAAAGAGTTTGAAAATAGTGAAGAATAATCAAATACATAAGAGGCAGTATATCCCAGTGAAGAATTTTTCAAATATATGTGAAAAATTTTGAAACTGTAAGGTCGAACATACCCGATGAAAAGAGCAACAACGCTGACGAAAGGAGAAACAGCGCAGACAGGAGGAGCAACAACACTGACGTGAGGAGAAAAAACACATGAATAGCAGCGATAGTGATAGAAAATCGTGGGAATAATGAAAACGATAAACAAACCAACTTCGCGGGCGATTTATTTATAGAAATTAGTTCGGCCAAACTATTTTAAAAGTAAAAGTTCGGCCGAACTTTTGTTGTCGGTTTTCTAATCTCCGGCAAAAATTCCGTTTTCCCACGCCATCAGTGTGCCGTAAATGTAAACGGAATAACGAGTTCGGCCGAACTTTAAAAATTGTTCGACCGAACTATTGCCGAAATTTTTTTTCAGCCCTCGATTCTCACAAAAGTGTAACCCAGCTTCACGTTTCTGCCCGTGTGTTCATTGCACACTAAACAATACCCCTAATTGACCACATATAGGAAAATACATCTAAAAATAACAATATTTAACCCCCTACCAATACAAATCCAATACACCATCCCAATTTAAAAAACCCCTACTTTCACTAGATATTGCAGGTATCCATTTTTCATTAACATTTTTTATACCCCTTTATATTTTTTCATTAACTTTGAGCTCCATTTTTTATACTTTCCAATATAAAACGCCTTTACCCCTTAATATATGCTCAATATATTATGCCACTTTTTCCTCAATATATATCCCACAACATAAATGCACGTGGTATGGAATTGACCCACAAATGAGGCCCCTATTTTTTTTGGCTCGCATTATCATTGTATTCGTAGATTCCAAATCAGCTCATGGATCCTCATTTCCCATTAATGAGATGCGATATTTGTAGGGGAAAAGTTACTCCCAATTACACAAATCTCTGGATTATCCATAGTATCATAAAAAAATGGTCGACGTTTTGAATCCCAACAGGGATCCATCTTCAAGACAAGATGTGAATGAAGACTGAAAGAAGTTCGAATAGGTCAAGGTTTTAAAACCTTGACCTGTTTGACCTTATTTCATTCTTCATTCACATCTTGTCCTGAAGATGGATCCCCGTTGGGATTCGAAACATCGACCATTTTTTTATGATATTGTGGATAATCCAAAGATTTTTGCAATTAACGATAACCACAGAAGCTTGAAAACTATAAGTTACATCCCCATTAAGGCTCAAGAGGCTTCAAAATTCAACCAATCTTGACTTGTTTGATACTTTTGACCCATTAATGAGATGTGATAAAAAAAAAATTCAATTGTCAATTTGCTGAAACTGCACATATATTGAAAAAAAAATTATGCATACCATGCAAAAATTACTTTATGGGCTCTCAAAGATTGATTTTTTTAATGAACCCATAGAGTAGCTTTGATTTTTGGGTTCCATGATGCTTCGAAAAGAAATTAATACACTTGTACATTTTTTTTTATGTTGAGCATAACTTTAGTTGTACAATTGTGTGTATGATTTTTTCATAATTTTTTTAGCACCATTTACCACCCTGGTAGATTTTATGCTCTAAGTCATGACGTTGGGTAACCCTTTCCCTTCAGACTTGGTCCTTTTACTAAAAAAAAATATTTTAAATTCCATATGCAACTCTGCCCTTCCAAAAGAGTGTACACACGCAGGTCCATCTATACACAACCTGCATATATAATTTGAAATATGAACAAAAATATAAAATCCCTATTTTTTGGGCAGGGTTTATGGGTTACACCAAAGCCCACCTATAGGAGTCTATGGCATAACTATATCCTAACTGAAACTACTGTTTTGAGGTGGTATAAATACACCTCATGTGAAGGCCTAAAGGGGAGAGAAAGATAGGATATTGATAATATAGCCAATTGGTCCCTCATCAAGTTTGATTTATCATTGTTCCTCTTGCATTCCGCTATAGGAAACCCTTGTTTCCTCATAGAGACGTTCTTCTCCTTTATATGACATCTATGTGTATGAATTTGGAAGAGGGTTGTTGAGGCTTGGGCTGGACAGATCCGAAGGACAGTTTCGCTTGGAGCCATGGTCAAATCAGGTGGTATTTATTCCACATTTCTTTGCAAATATAAAAAAAGAAGCTTTGTATTGTTTTTGATAGTTATGATATTTATGCTTTAACTCATGTTATGATATATTTACGTATCATTTCATGTTTTATATCTATATGCTTATATGATATAACATTCATATCTTGAACATGCTTTGAACTACTGCTAGTATATATGCTTTTCTGGAATGTGTTGTAGGTTTTGAAGCATTGGAGAAAGCAGAGGGTTCGAACCCTATGGGAACACCATCAAATGTAGTAACTATGGGTACTTACTCTTCATCCCACTTTAGTAGTTTAAGCATTAGGACTGCTTGTTTTCTTGCTTCTTGTTGTTGAATTCCCTTTACTCTATTGGGGTTTCCAACCCATACCCTAGGGTGATTTATCCTATAACAGAATTGACGACTCCACTAGGGATTACAATTTTGTAATTCCTTGTTTGGGTTGTTTCTCTCTTGATCTGGGCCTTCTTGTTTGGTTTCTTGATTTTTCCAGTATCTTTGATTTGTTTGCATCCTAGGAAAAAATTTTGATATTCTAGATTACGCCTCAAAATTTATTTTTCTTTGTTGGTCATTTTATATGCATTTTCTAGTTCATACAGTTACGTACACAGGTGCTTTTGTCCAAAGAAACACGTGTATACGTTGGTTTCCTTGAGTACAGTCGTGTATATACGTAGTTCTGCCACTGCCAAGTCACATATGTTTGTTTTTAAATGAATTTTTTCAGATTTTGAGTCCAGGAAAGGGTTTTTCCTGATTTTTATTTCTTATTTTTAGCCATTGATTATATGGGAGAGTCTTGCTTCTTGCATATTTTTCAGTTTCTTATCTCTCTTTATGGAAAGAACTAGTTAACCTACGGTTTTCCTTTTGGTGAAGTGTTAGTTTTAGAGTTTGGGTTCAAGGCTTATTAGTGTCGTTCTTGGTTGTTCTAAGCCTTTGGGATAGGGAATTGGTGTCAATTCACTTATAACCCATCCTTTACATTTATTTTCCTTTCTTTCTTGAAAGTTTACCCTTCTAGTTTTTCTTGGTTTTTGAGAATGTCATTCTTGCAATCTTAAAAAGTTTTCTTGTTTTCTTAAAATATTTCTTTCTTGTTGGAGTTTTTATGCTACTGTTCATATCAGTATCTTTAATTATGTTTCCTCTTTTCACTTTAAGTCCTATCATGTCAATGATTTCTATGGCTTGTGAAATTTTACGTTCTTTATGCTTGAATTTGATCTTGAAGTCTTTGGTAGTTTTTGTTTCTCAAGAGCTCTTTTTTCCTTTAAAAGAAAAAAATATAAAAACATCGTTTAGTTTCCTTTATTTTTATTTGGCTTTCTTTTTTTTCTTCAAACAAGTGTGCAAATATTTGCTTAAAGTTGTGTTTGGGAGATCTTCTTTGTATTTGTTTTCTCTTTAATTCCCAAATTTTGGATTTTCGTTTCTTGAAAGAACACATTTGTTTGTTTAAGAGAAATTCATAAGACCTTGCATTTTAAGCATTTTAGTATAAATTAGGATATATGCATTCTGGGAATTTAGTTCATTTTTTATTATTTTAGTGTGTGAATACAAAAAATATTTAAAAAAAAAAATTGCTTTAATAGTTTTTTCGTAGAACCTTTGTAGAAATCAATTTTCATCGAAGAAAATGAGTTGCATTTTCATGTAGCTAGGTTTTCTATTGATTTATTTTGAGTCAAAACACCATCAGTTGCACTACCATTTTACCCTTAATTAATAAAAACTAATTAAATTCAAGTGCTTAAATTAAAATTAACTAGACTTTTATTTTTCTCTTAGATACATCAACTAATCTAGGGAATTTAGGGCCTTGGAATAGGTGTGTGGAGAGTAAAATCTCTAAGGCTACTCCAAACTAAAACATAGAAGTTGATTAAAGAGTGAAATCCAATCTCGTTAAGCTTCCAAGGAAAGATATTCTTACACATGATTTAAGCACGAGCTGGATGAGTGAAGTCAAGGAAAGAGAGATACCCCCTCTCCTACTTGTTGGATCTCGTGCCCTGGACTGTTCTACTGATCAGAAATTGGATTGTGGGCAAAAGTTTGCTAAAAAAATCAAAGTGCTCAGAATCACTCCAAATTAGAATGTCTGAATAGGTCTCATTGTCAAGATTCTTGCGCACTTCCTTTCTCTCAAAATGGAGTCCATATGTGAAAGTTAGAGCCTCTTGTTCATTTTCCAAAACAACTAAAAATTTTGCAAAAAAGACATAATGGTGACATCGAAGCTTAGTCAACAAAAACAAAATTCTAGGAATATTCCTTCAATTCTTCCAGTGAAACTATGCCAAGCATCACTTCATGGTTGGTGGTTGAGTTTGGTGATTTGTCACATTTTATTGGATTTGGAATGAACCAATGGGAAGAGGACATGTGGCAAGCCCAAAGGCTGCCACATGCCCCACCCCATCAAAGACCAAAATTTGGCTGTGAAAAGGTCAAATTTCATTTATATAGTGTGGAAAAATTATTTTTCGAGGTCGAGGGGAGATCAGGGTCAACCCCGCGACCTCCCCCACGCAAACCACACGTTATACCATTAGAACACCACTTTGACTCTTAATACATATGCGTTCCAAGATGTATTTTATTTTAAACAATGGTTCGTGTGGAGGAAAAAAAGGGCAGCCCTTACCACAGGACCTCACGCCATGACCTATGGAGGAGGCCTAACCAAATGTCATAGGATTAGTTTTAAAACATGTTAATTAACCCATAAACCACATTTAAAATGCGCTTAACCCTTCCTTAATGCAAATTTACATAAAACACGTCATTAGCGCCTAATATTCAATTAATTATGCTTATTTCTAGTTAAACCGCAATTATCCACTAATTAAACCAATATTTAACTTGGCGTCTAGTTTGGCAGACTCCGTTAATTTCAGAGAACCTCCAATTTTGTCGTGGTTAACTGGAGTTATTCCAGTTTTAGTGGAGTTTTTCTAGGAGAAACTGAAGAAGTCATAACTTTGACATATTTCAACCATATTAGGCTCAGTAAGAGTCAATCCTAAATGATTTGGATGCTCTAAGAATTATGGCGTAGGTTGCAGAGGCAGAGGAGCACTTTTGTAAGTGATTTTTCCACTTTGAATATTAAAGAAGCCTAGGGGCACTAGGAGAGGAGGCCATGTCTAGATCACCTGAAGACCATTTTCAAAGACAGAAGAGGCTACCTAGGGTTTTTTTAGTCTTTTGAATCCAATGGAGTAGGTGGCAGAGCCATTGGAGCACTGCAGGTGCATGTAATATGAGAATTAACCATTAATCCAAAGAGGGCTAAGCCATTGAAGTAGGTCCATGGAGATGTAGCCCAAGAGGGGGGAAATCCATTATCAGCTATTGTTTAATGTGTTTGTTTTGTATTATTTCTCTAAAATTTACTTGTTTTACATGTACTATTAACAACTAATTTACTTAATTAATTTCTCATAAAAGACAAAAAAAACCTGACACATAAACCCTCTCATAACTTGATAATTTGAGACGATCCTTAAACACATTTATTTAATACTGATGACAGAGCTAGCACAACAAAAATAGTTTTCCCGTATTCATATCAAGTTGGTATTGGAGCACAATTTAGCTTGTTTTAGCCCTAATATGGATTGCCAAGGTTAGCTAAATAATTAGCTATTGGTTTTATATTTCTTCTAGGAGAATTTAACTGTGTGCAAGTTTATTTTTATCTCCTCTCTTTGGGAGAAGGTCAATATTGATGACTCAACTCTCAAATCATAGCAAATAATTTTTTTATGCATTACAAGTGTGATGGAAACTTCATCAAGAACAGTCTCTAATTCATCTTCCTTAGTAAGACTCTTTGATAAAGAGATGTTGCAAAAGCTCTACATCATGAGATATATGGTACAAGAGTTAGTTAAATATAGGAAGGATAACACTACACTTCAAGAACCATTGATTGCCATGAAGGAGGAGAAGCAAGAGCTGCTTGAAATGATGCATGAGATAGACTCAGCTCCATATTGCATGAAGAAGAGGTATTAAAATCAAGTTTATCTTCAATTTCCTCTCAAAATTAATGTGTAGGTGATTTTTAAAGACATGCTATAGGAATAGGGTCCAAATTATTGATGAATATAGGCTATGAAGGTAAAGCATTGGGAAAACATGCATAAGGCATAGTTGATCCAATTCTTGTTGAGGAAAGGCTTAGGTGTTTGGGTCTTGGTTATGGAAAACATGATGGAGAATGCTCCAAAGCCAAGGAGGCACATGAAGGTGTTCTAGGAAGGAATTTCATTACATGTTCACTACCTAAAGCTTGTGAAGTTTGTGTTCATGAGGAATCAAAAATTTTTACACCCAGTTTGCAAGAAGATTCTCATAAGCATGCAGCTAATGTAAATGGGAAAAAATAGGATGTTTAAAGCTCTAAAGTCATTGAACCCATTGTTTGTATTTCAAATAGAGAAACTACCTCATCAAATTCACCTCCTCAAGAAGGTGACAAAGGTGAATGTGCAAGGTATAAATCTACCTTTAATCATTCTTCTTGTAATTATGATAAACATGGAAAATCCTCACATAATATTTGGAGAAAAATTACATGTTCATTTTTTGGTTTCAATAACCATATTGTTTCGAGATGTTAGAAGAAGATATCCACATATAGGAAAATTTTAAAACAAAGGAGATATAAATCCAAAGGTCGAATGGACAAAGAAAACCATGTTGAAAATAAGATGCAATTATTTTTCACTCATTTCCATAAGCAAGGTCATCTTGTAGAAAAGTGTTTGAATTTGTATGCAACAAGTCATCCACGACATTTGAAGAAGCTGGAAAGCGATATTGACGAGAATGGAAAAGATTCCATAATTGATGTGGATCATGATGATTCACATGATGAAGTGACGCTGAAAGAAGAACCATTGAAGTGGTTTGGAAAGAGATGGTTAGATTTCTTAACCAATTAAGGCCTTGCATTTATTTTGATGATCGATGTATTTCTTTTCCAATTGAATGAATTTATTTTCTCTTGAAAGTATGCTGAATATTTCATGAAGAAATATGTTGGAAAAGTAGAGTTATTTTGACTCACTTAGATGCATCAAAGATGGCAATTTGTACATGCTTTTGTTTGACTTGAGAGTCGATTATTTGAAGAGGCATGTTTTTTTTACTTATGTTTGGTCGATGATTTTGGACACAAAGATGTAATATTACATGGCGATTTTCACATGATGTGAAATTTTTTGCTTTGAAGGAGCAAAAGAAATAGGTCGTCAAGTTGTGTTTCTTGCATGACGTGTTTTCAAGATTAATGGTTTTTCTTGTGACAAGATGTCGCAAGATTTTGGAAGGTCCACTCTTGAGCGATATCCTCATGATTTTCCTTCATTCTAAAATCATGGCATGAGAAGAATCTAAATAATGGAGGATGGTGGAATCAAAAAATTGAAAGTGGACAAATATGCCAAAAATATTTCACCCAAAACAATAGCCATTGTAGACAATTTGATGTGTTGATGCCAAGAAGCGAAAGAGATGGTGAATGCATTCTTCCAAATGTGGAATTTGGAACTGTGGAGATAAAAAGAATTGGCATTTATTTTCTTGTGATTACAGATATTGTAACTCATTGATGTAGTTCACTCAGATGGGCTTAACTTGGAAAAGTGGTTTCCAAGGAGAAGCTTGCATCAAATGCATGTGTGCAAAGGAGGAACATGATACTCAGTGGGAAGGCCATCAGTTAGCTTTCCAAGAAAAAAATGATCACTTTGGTACAAAAAGGTGTTTATTCAATCAGCAAGTAGCCAAAAAGTGTTGGATTCAGTCAGCAACAAAAGGAGGGAACTGGTTGAAGTGCCAAGCCATTTGCAAGGCAAGGCATGTCAGTGAACCCAAGTGGTTGTCATGGAGATTTTTCCAAGTAGAATCAAGTTGATATAACTTGTGAAAGAGGAGAGTATTAAACTCTTATCCGATAATTAGATTTTGTGGGTCCAAAATCTTGTTAGTTGGAAGGAGTGATTAGAAACTGGATTGGAGGCCAATATTTGCTAAAAATTCAAAGGGCGTAGAATCACTCCAAACTAGAACAACCAGATATGTATTGTCGCTAGGATTTCGACACATCTTGTTTCACTGAAAATGGAGTCTATATGTGAAAGTTAGAGCCTATTTTTCATTTTCCTAAACAACTGAAAATTTTGTAGAAAAGGAAAAAATGGTGACATGGTAGCCTAGTCTGCAAAAAAAATTATTTTGGGAAAATTCCTTCAATCCATCCAATGAAACTATGCCAAGTGTAACTTTGTGGTTGGTGGCTGAGTTGGGTGATTTGTCATGTTTTTATTGGATTTGGAATGAAAAAATGGGAAGAGTACACGTGGTAAGCCCGGAGGCCACCACATGCCCCTCCCTCAAAGATTGAAATTCGATTGTGAAAAAGTAAAATTTCATTTATATAGTGTGAAATTTTTTTTGTCAGAGGATGGGCGGAGGTCGAGGTCAACCCCACGACCTCCCCCACACAAACCACATGCTATACAATTAGACCACCACTTTGACTCTTAATACATATGTGTTCCAGCATGTATTTTAGTTTAAACAAAGGTTCGGGCGGAGGAAAAAAGGGTCGCCCCTTATCACAGCACCTCGTGCAGTGACCTATGGCAGAGGCCTAACAAAATGGCAGAGGATTAGTTTTAAAACGGGTTAATTAAACCATAAACCACATTTAAAATGCACGTAACCCTTCCTTAATGCGAATTTACATAAAATGCACCATTAGCACTTAATATTCAATTAACTGTGCTTATTGCTAATTAAACCACATTTATCCACTAATTAAACCAGCACTTAACTTGGTGGCTATTTTGGCGAAGTCCGCTAATTTCAGATAACCTACAGTTTTGTCAGGGTTACCTAGAGTTGTTCCAGTTTTAGTGGAGTTTTTCTAGGAAATACTGAAGAAGCCATAACTTTGGCCTATTTTGACCAATTTAGGCTCAGAAAGAGTCAATCATAGATGATTTTGATGCTCTAAGAATTATGGTGTAGGTTTCAGAGGCAAAGGAGCACTTCTGTAAGTGATTTTTCCACTTTTAATATTAAATAAGCCTAAGGCCACCAGGATAGGAGGCCATGTCTAGATCACCTAAAGACCATTTGCAGAACCAGAAGAGGCTACCTAGGGGTTTTTGAGTCTTCTAAATGTAATGGAGAAGGTTTCATAGCCATTGGAGCATTGTAGGTGAATTTAATCTGAGAGTTGACCATTAATCCAAATAGGTCCAAGCCATTGAAGCAGTTCCATGGAGATGTAGCCCAAGAGGGGTGAACTATGTTATCAACTACTGTGTAATGTGTTTGTTTTGTATTATTTCTCTGCAATTTACTTGTTATACATGTGTTTTTAACAGCTAATTTACTTAGTGAATTACTCATAAAACACACACAAAACTTGACACATAAACCCTCTTATAAATTTATAAGTTGAGACCATCCTTAAACACATTTATTTAATACCGATGAGGGAGCTAGCACAAGAAAAGTAGTTTTCCCATATTCAGATCATCCACCTAGATTCTGATACAAATTGGTGACCTTAGATTCCTTTCATAGGGACCACACTCATGAATGCAGGGGGGAATACCCGTTATACCTGAGACAGACATTGTATCACTCTCATTAGTACTTCTGGAGGGTTCCATGCAAATCTTAGGTACTTTCACCAGCAAGGCTTTAGTCTAGAGATCAACGTAACTATCTCTATTACCTTTGTTGGTAGGCCTGGGGCATAACTACCCCAAACTATCTTTGAAGGACATTTTCTTCACTTTATTGTATTTTGGTGTCTAGTCCTAATAACCTGGAGTGGAAATACCTGGAAGTTGCTTGTTTGGTTATATCTTTAGGGAATTTATATTGTAGTGCTCATTGATCTTTCTATTTATTTGCCTTTAGATGGATTTTTGTCCTATCACTGTAGACCTTAGTTTATGAGTGACTAGCCAGCCTCTCCACTAGTCTTGAAAGGATCTTTATCTTTATTTTGAAATTGAGGAGTTTCCTCATTAAGGGCGAAGTTTTGATTGCACATCTCGTTTCTTTGAAAAATCATTTGAACTATCCCATAAGGGAAGGATCTACATATTAGCTGGGCATGGAAAATATTCTTGTCAATGTCAACCAAGGAACCCTTTGAAAAGGGGAACCTTTTCATTTTCCTTTCCTTGGACATGTTGGTACCCCCTTAATGGCCACTTTGAATATTCCTGGGTTAAATGTTGGAATACCCATTTGGTTTTGGTCCACTGCGAATATTCCAAATTTTCTTAAACTTCCTGATATGAATGATTTATTTCAAGAGCATCCAATGGGTGTGAATTCTTCATCCTCTTCACCAGAGAAATATGGGTTTCCTCTTTCTTCTCCATCTTGAAATAAAAAATCTAAAAAGAAGAGAAGGAGGAGGAATAAGGAGAAGAAGAGTTATCTCCATGTATCATCTTCAACCTCTAGTATTCATGTTGGAGATGAGCCTTCAACCACTGCAATTCATGCTACGGGCATAAGTCTAGTCACTGCAAGGCATACTAACAATGATTTACCTATCTATGTTAGTCATGCTGATATTGACTCACATGTTTTTGTGAGTTGGGTTGGGGGAATAAGTCCTATCTCTCATGGAAAAGAGTCACTAGCCTCTGCAAGTCATGTTAGAGACCCTCCACCAACCTCTACAAGTCATGTTGGAGATCCTCCACCATCCGCTGCTAGTCATGTTGGGGGAATTAATGTTGACTAGAATCCTAGGTGTAAAAAACCTAAACCTAATTTCCCTTATTATATTTGTAAGGCAGATCATCTTACTCATTTGTGCCTTAATATTTCAGTGGTATAAAGGTTCTGGTCTGAGTCCGTAAGTTCTTCTACTCCTGAACCTCTTATGGTTTCTCAATGGTTAAATCAACCATTAGTTGATGAAGTGTTTGAGCCAATGTAATCTCTAGACGATCCCACTCCTCTTTTGGGGGGTGAAGTGTCTAACAATAGAGTATTCTTGATTTTTATTTCACAGTCTTCTAGTCTAGGGGGAATGCCGATCTCTCTGAGTGTACCGCCTCCAAGTTCTAGGAATTTTTCCTTTGATTGGGATAGTATTTTTGAGCCTCATATTCCTTTTGCTGAACCTTTCCAAATAAGGGTTAGATTTAATTCCACAAATGTCTATCGATGTGAATTGGATGAAGGATCCTCTACAAGTATTATATCCTCCTCAACTTGGAAAGAGTTGGGTTCTCCAAAGTTGTTGTAAACTTATAGTCAATTGCTAGCTTATGATAGAAGACTTGGTGAATCTATGGGTGTTCTTCCTCAATTTCCTATCACTTTAGGTGGGAATATTGTCTTAATTGATATGATGTTTGTTGATCACTCTTTAGAATTTAATATGCTACTTGGGCGTGATTATGTCTATTTTATGAATTTTGTTGTGTATTCACTCTTTCGAGTGATTTTTTTTCCTCATAATGGAAGTATTATCACTATTGATTAGCTTTCATCTTATAATTACCATCCTAATTCGAACTTAGTTCAAAATACCCCTTGGTATGTTCCAATTGTTCAAGTGGACTCTGGCCTGCCACGGGTGAACTATATGGAATTATGCCATCAATCCTCAATTACTTATGATAAGGATCCTTTTTATTATTATTTCCCTTCTCGATATTTTATCCCAGTAGTTGATCAAGTGATTTCTCCTATGGGTGTATGGGACCCCTTGATTCCCTCTGTTGATCTTTTTAGTTCTCATGATTTCTTTGATGTTAATTTGACTTCGCAGGAGGAAATTTTTGAAGCCATGAGTTTAAACTACCAAAGGATTCATTGGTCTGAGTCCTATATGGGACTTGTCCTAAAGAACCATTATGCATAAGCCGCAAGGTTGTGTGATTCCTTGTACCATACTGTATATATAAGGTACACATTTTCAAGTTTCGTATTTAGTAAACAAAAGGATTTTTCTGAAGTTTATATGGGATGTATTAAATTCTTTCCTAGTGTTCATGATTATGTCTACAGAACTTTGAAGATTTTTTCCTTAATTTTTATGGTTGATCCGCTCTGACAAGTATTGGTTCTTGAAACTGGAATATAGGTTAGGTTCTTCACCTGAATTGTCCATTATCATTTTACATTTCCATTTTGGCCTTAGGATCAACCTCATCGAGTTGTGACACGGAACCTTCTTGCTACTTAGAAATGTCGTAACTTGTGTGGTAGCATCCTACCTTTTCATGGGTGCCCTAGATAGTACCTTGTTGTCACTTGGCACCCATGATGAACTTTCATTATTAGGGTTGAGATTCCTCTTTAGTCTCGCCATGACTTTATGATGAAGCTTATATCTCTTTATTCTTATCTATAATTCTAGATTTATACCCTAGAGACTCCCACATGATGAGTTGTATTGCATTTTATATTGACTATTTGTACCTTTTTTCCTTAAGCCAGCTTCACATGGTCTCATGTATAAGCCACTTTTTGACCCTGTATTTCTGTAAAATAAACCTTGCAATCACTTAGCCACTATGACTTGATACCTTATGCCCGTGGAAAGAAAATTCCTTTGAGTGTCATTGACCAGTTTCGTCACCTTGCATTAAGCATAGGAATGTTCCAATCCCAGGAACTAGCACATCTATATTTGGACACTCGTTCTTTCCCCTGTAATGTAGGAATTATTTAATTCTTTTTTAGGATTTCTAAATATGAAAAATACAAAAAAATTACATATTTCAAAAAATATCGGGAGTAGGACATTACTTCCATAATTGATGGAAACAAGAGTCAGTTGTGTCACCATTTAACACATCACTCAAAAGAAAGTCTTTCCTCCATCGGGATGGGATTTAGTTTGACTTAGGAGAGCCATAACCTTGTCATTGAGTCAGTACTCCTTCGGTTGGTTATCCCTTCCAATCATATGGAGAGTTTTTTTCTGCTTCCGGCATGAAAAAATTATAAAAAATTATCATATGCTGCCATATAGTCACATTTGAGTCGTCATTTTGTTCAAGGGAAGTAAAACTGAGTCGAACTTTCTGCGGTGTCTCTTGACTCATTTTCAGTCAAAAATACCTAATCTGTCAGAGTTATGTTCACTATCATATTAGTTATTTGGTCATTTTCTCGTGCTAGTTAATAAGGTCTCCATTGAATTCTTGCTAGCGGCTATGCTTTTATCGAATTCGAAAATTTTTTGTGAGAGTAGGCCTAGTGCCACACCCTGGCCTATTTCCATCATTGATAGGTGACCTTGTGCTCAACATCAATCAACATCAAGGGTCTTTTATTGAGTGGTTTCCCTTGTATTCGACGTCAACTT
Organism: Pinus albicaulis; assembly: GCA_034641835.2. Lineage (NCBI taxonomy): Eukaryota > Viridiplantae > Streptophyta > Pinopsida > Pinales > Pinaceae > Pinus > Pinus albicaulis. The sequence goes on from CM076574.1 coordinate 968,422,564, forward strand.
ACATTATCACACATTGGGATTTGAGTAGTACCTTGGTTTCCATTTGACCATATTGGTGGATTTCTCACCTCTGTGTCAACTTTCATTATTGGTTGGTTCAGAGGGTTTCTACTATGCACTAGCCACATCTTGTGTACACTGTAAATGTGCTTTAGTATGGTTAATTGATATTTCTTCTTCCAATTCATTCAAAATTATTGGCCTGTGGGTTACACTCGTGCTTGATTGATGTAGGATGCCTTAATGCCTTCCTTCCAATAGATATTTTCCCATAAAATCCAACTCATTTCTCTAGGAATAAGGTTTAGGGTTATTTTTTAGTACATTAGGGTTTGCAGTCATCAGTGGAAGACTCCTTCGCTATCAATAGTGAGAATACATCAGTGTCTCCTAATTGGTAGATTCTCTCAAGTGTTTGAATTCAACACATTTTCACACTTTTTAGGTTGTACTGGGGTACATTGACTCTCATCATCATTATCGGTGATTTGTCTCACATTTTTTAATTGTATACATCAATCAATGGTAATCAAACAATTTCTCACATGGTCGAATTCAACTTATTGACTCCCATAGTGTAGAAATGTACCATGGCAGTCGGTGAAGACCTCAGGTTTTCATCAACATTTTTTGGTTCACTTGTTGGCTCCTCTAGTTTTCTGGCAGTGACACCATCCACCTTATATGTTGTAGTTCATCACAACAAAATCTTATATGTTGGAACTTGAGTTGCGTGCAATACCATTATTCTACTTTTGTGACTTGTTACTTTTAGGATGAGTTATCTGACATCAATGATCATACATCCCCTTCGAAATCATTGATTATTTATCCTATATGTGATATTGTGACATGACCTTGATATGTAATTTTGCGGCTATGACCAGATGATCCACTATGTATTTATCCATTTCCTTTGTACTTATATAAATATTGGATTAGCTCTACACTTGATATGCAAACATGATTTACTATCTCTAAGCATGGGTATGTCCACCTCATACATGAGCTTTCTTTCTGATCTCTTCCATTGGTTTTTGGCAGGTTAGAATCTGGTGATATCCTCCCAAGTCCTTGCATGATTATTTCTATACACTTAATACATTTAGGCCTCATGTACCCCTTCTGATCTCATATATTAGGGGGCATCTGTTATAGCACCATTTACCACCTTGGTATATTTGATGCTCTGAGTCATGGCCTTGAACATCCATTTCCCTTCAGACTTGGTCCTTTTACTAAAATACATTCCATGCATGGCTCTGCCCTTCAAAAATCACGTACACACACATGTTCATATCTACCCAAACCACTTATATAGTTTGAAATATGAAAAAAATATAAAATTCTTATTTTTTGGGTGAGTTTTATGTGTTATACCAGAAGCTCACCTACAAGAGCCTATGACACAACTATATCCCAAATGGAACAACTGTTTTGAGGTGGTATAAATACAACTCATGGGAAGGCCTAAAGGGGATAGAGAGATAGACTATTGATATTATAGTCAATTGTTCCCTGATCAAGTCCGATTTATCCCTATGCCTCCTACACTCCTAGCTATAAGAAACCCTTGTTTACTCATAGATATGTTCATATCCTTTATATGACATCTATGTGTATGCATGTGGAAGAGGATTTTTGAGGCTTGGGATGGACAGATCCAAAGGACGGTTTCGCTTGGAGCCGTGGTCAAATCAGGTGGTATTTCTTCCACATTTCTTTGCAAACATCAATAAAGAAGCTTTGTGTTGTTCTTGATAGTTATGATATTTATCCTTTAACTCGTGTTATGATATAATTACATATTATTTCATGTTTAATATCTATATTCTTATATGATCTAACATTCATATCTTGAACATGCTTTGAACTACTGCTAGTATATATGTTTTTTTCTAGAATGTGTTGTAGGTTTTGATGCATTGGAGGAAGAAGAGGATTTGAACTCTACGGGAACACCTTCAAACATAGGGCCTATGAGTACTTACTCTTCATCCCACTTTAGTATTTTAAGCATTAGGAATGCTTGTTTGCTTGCTTCTTGTTGTTTAATTCCCTTCACTCTATTGATCTTTCCAACATAGACCCTAGGGTGTTTTATCCTGTAACAATAATAATAATTTCCCCCTAATATGACAGGTTAGGAGTGAAATTATAGTTGAAATACATCACATTTTGTTGTTCCTAATGATGAGTCCTATTGAATTTTTGAGAGAGTGCCTTGTGAGGAGATAATCGAGGAAATACTTACTGATAAATAAAATAACACCATTCTAATATAATATTTATAGAAAAACATCTATATGAGGTGATCATGTCCATGCTCGTGATTATGGATTTAACCATTATATTACAAGTACACAAGAACAAATCTTGGAAAATAAATGGTTGAGAAGTTGATGTGTTGTATGATAAAGAAGATGACTTCTTTTGTCATCGGGGGTATCTCTAAAAAAATGATATAATGGGTTCCCCCACGCATTAGTCAAAAGGCACTACTGAAGGGTGTGCAATCTAAATGTATGGTTCTTCAACTAGATGAAAGAATTGCAACTATTGTAAAGTATGATACATTAATGATGTGAAAAACTATCCTGGCGTTGAACATAAAAGGAACAGATGAAATCAACAAGCAATGATGTTTCCCATTGTTTCACCTGAGTTTGACCCTTAAGGAGGAGAAAAAACAAGGAACTACTTCAATTTTGGAAAATGAGTGTTTATGTCAAGAGAGAGAAAGTGACAATTGTATAGAAAAAAGTCGGTTCTAGGAAATCCATGTGAAGATGATACAAGTATTTCAATATATGAGTTAGGTCAAGGGCATAATGGTTGAGGTTAAAAATTCTTAAGGAACAATAGTAATTGCTCAAGGTTGGAGTGTAGACGTGAGTGACAGTCAAAAAAAAACTTTATGGGATAAGCCCCTAAAATCAGAAGGACATCTAGGGGAGAATAAATTATTGTTCTGACTATAATGTAATATTCTAAATTAGGAAAAACAAGAATATAGAACACAAAACTAGAAAATTCAGTAAAATATCAACACATCAAACATGATAAAATCATAGATCCATTTTATTATATTTCATAGAAGAAAATTAGTACAATATATTGAGGAAAAGGACACTCAAGCTAAGCAAAACAAGCCTCAAATGACCCTATACATGAACACATGAAATACTTCTGCTATAAAAGATGTCAGAGGGCTATCACTGGTAGTCCTATGGATAATAATTGTAGCTGGAAACTAAAAATATATGTATATTCTGATATAGTGCTAAAAAAATTCTGAGATTAGAGATCTAGGCTCTCTAGCACAATTCCAAGATAACCCAGAAAGGGTTTCTTGAAATACTTCAGATGAAAAATGTAGCCCTAGGATGAATTACACTCTACAACACTATAACTACTGGGAGGTGGCTGATATGATGTAAAAATAGTTTTTACTCCTCCCCACTAACCTCCTGGATGAAGGGTTGCTCCCTTCATTGGAAAACTAGCTCAAGAATTTGGGTTTTCAACCCTCCACTACAACTGCCCTCCTAATTGCGCAATTCTTGAATGAGATTGCGTTGTTGAAGGTGGTTGAATATTGGCCTAATGCCAGATGGTGGAATGAAGCTCAAAGGAACCTCTCCTGCGTGGGCACTCAAAGTCCCCCAAGGATGAGGGTGGGATTTCCACTCGAAAACACCCTTATGCTAAACGACATAATAGACTACCTTTAAACAGGCGAAGAGTGTAGAAATTCATAAAATACCAACATAAACATGCTTAGAATGCCTTCATGGCTTTCATCCCCTTATTTATATATGCTTTTTGAGCCTCCTTCCCCTTGGTCCCACTCATTAAATATTCTAGTCTCATGGAGCTTCCCTCCATTATGGCTACACTGTTATTTGTCCTCAATATCTCTCCACTACCTCCATGACTGCATTGTTGATTTGGTCAATCTTGACCCCATCCACATGCATTGACCCCCATTCACACCAAGGGGTGCTTTATTCAGCTAGATACACTGATCCACTTTAACACTAGAAGTAGTTTTATTCCTACTAAAAAGATTTATAGGTCCCTCTACCCTCTCATTCATCTATTTTATTAACAAAAACATAATTTAATATTCCAACTAGCTAAAATATAATTGGGAACGTTACAGTCCTTCCCTCCCAAAAGTTGCTTGTCCTCAAGAAACAGTAAAGAAGGATGCTGCAAAATCTTCTCTCCCTCCCAAGTGGCATCCTCATCAGAAAGATTCCTCCATCGAATCAGATATTCTTTGATCACCCTGCTCCTTAGCTGCCCCTCCCAAGTGTCCAAGTTAGCCTTTGGTGATAAAACCAGATGGCACACATCATAAAGAGGTGGGAGATCCATGGTGGCAACTACATGCTATCTAATTTCATTTTTGAGGCATGAGACATGACAAATTTGGGGACCTTACTCCCAATGGGGAGCTCCAACCCATATGCTACTCTCCGAACAAGATGGATCACCCTATGTGGCCCATTGAAAAAATTCTCAGTCCCCTTCTTCTTCAATGTAGATGGTTTGTATGGCTGAAAATGGAGATAGACCAAATTTTCCACCCCATGATGTCTCTCTTCCCACCCATGATTTGTATCGAACTTTTGTTGATCTTGGGTTGTAGAAATGTTGTCCTTGTAGGTTTTAACCACAGGCAATTATCTACACACGAATCTTATAACAGAAAATAAAACAATAGCGAGAGCATAAAACATAAAACGGATAAACACAGAGATTTTCCTCTGGATCCCAAATCGGGACGACCAGCTTGATTTTTCATTATATTCCTTTTAGTGTTACAACACATATATATACATGCCGAAGCATACATAAACCCCAATCCATAAACCCTGGATTAGAACATAACCGTAGTTCCCTTGACCGGATCTACAAAAATACCAAGGGCCGAAAACCATCGTACCCCAATACCATGTGCAAAACCATGCACAAAACCATGGACGCGGACTACCCGCCGGAAATTAAGGACCAAAAATTTTCGCCGGGGCGCTGCCCCGGACCCCGACAGGGGTGGCTACTGCCCCCCCGTTGCACCCCACGCGTGCTTAGTCATGGAAAGAATATAACACATACCCAACATTCTCCCACTTGTTGTTTTCTTTCCACGGGGGGCCACAGGAGGGCTTAGTCATTGGCCCAATTCTTCAACACCCATTTTTTCTCTACACCAAGAGAACTTTTGAGTGCTCACAGACTTTGTCAATGCATCTGCAACATTCTTCAAAGTGTCCACCTTTACCAGCAACACCCTTTTAGCCTCAACCATATCTCTAACAAAGTGATATTGAACATCGATGTGCTTTGTCTTTGAATGATAAGCAGGGTTCTTAGCCAAGAAAATTGCACTTTGGCTATCACAGTCTATCCTTATAGCTTGCTGTACCAACCCCATACTTGAACACAATCTCTGCAGCCAAACTGCTTCCTTGCTTGCATGAGTGGCTGCTATGTATTCTGCCTCTGTAGTTGAAAGAGCCACTACAGACTGTCTTTTACTCATCCAACTGACTGCGCCTCCAAATAGGCTAAACACATACCCACTTGTAGATCTTCTTTGGTCCAAATCTCCAGCCCAGTCTGCATCAAAAAAACCATGAATGTCCAACATTCTTTCCAATCCTGGTCTTCCCTGGTAGCACAAGCCATAATCACTAGTGCCACATAAATATCTGAAAACCCGCTTCACTACTGTCCAATGCTCCTTCCCTGGGTTTGACATAAACCTGCTCAATACTCCCATTGCATGTGCAATGTCTGGTCTGGTACAGACCATTGCATACATCAGGCTACCCACTGCACTTGCATATGGAACACGGGACATATACTCCTCTTCTTCTTGTGTCTTGGGACACTGTTCAGCAGACAGCTTTACACCTAGAGGAATAGGAACATTCACCGGTTTATTATCCTGCATATTGAACCTCTGCAATATAGTCTCGACATACTTCCTCTGGTTTAACCAGAGCTTCCTCTTTGCCTGATCTCTCTTAATTTCCATGCCCAAAATATAGTTTGCAGCACCCAGATCCTTCATGTCAAATTTGGAGAACAGTTGGGTCTTCAAATCTTGGATAATTTCTTTGTCATTTCCAATCAACAACATATCATCCACATACAAGACCAGATATATAACACGATCACCAATTAATTTAAAATAAACACAATGATCTTCCTTGCTTCCGGTGAAGCCAAGTCCCCGTATATAGGTATCAAATTTCTGATACCACATCCTTGGTGACTGTTTTAACCCATACAGAGACTTCTTCAACCTGCATACCAGTTATTTCTTACCCTTCACCATAAAACCTTCAGGTTGCTTCATGTAGATCTCCTCTTCTAGATCCCCGTGAAGAAATGTTGTCTTCACATCCATCTGTTCTATCTCAAAATCAAATGCAGCAGCAACAGATAAAAGTAATCTAATAGAAGTAACCTTGGCAACAGGAGAAAAAATATCACCAAAATCAATTCCCGGCACCTGGGAATAACCTTTTGCTACCAACCGAGCTTTGTATTTCTCCACCTTGCCTTCTACATTCATCTTCTTCTTAAACACCCATTTGCTCCCAATGGGCTTCCTTCTAGCCAGCAGCTCCACCAAATCCCATGCATCGTTTTTGTGCAAGGATGCCATTTCATCAACCATGGCCTCCTTCCAGAGTTTTCCATCCTCTGAATCTACTGCCTCCCTCACAGTTCTGGGTTCATCATTAGTTATAGTTAAGGCAAAAACTGAACAGAAAGCAGATGGACTATACCTTTCTGGTTGCCTTCTTTCCCGAACTGATCTTCTCAAAGCTGGAGTTTGTGGCTCTTCATCTTCTGAGTCTTCTTCTGTTGTAGAGTCTGATTCATCCTCCTTTAGCTCAAACTCTATCTTCTCGGGTTCCTTTGGTAGGACTTCATGTTTAACAACATCTTTCACTTCTCTAAACACCACATCTCGGTTGTACACAACCTTCCTTGTTTCTGGGTTCCAAAGCTTGTAACCCTTTAAACCATCCTTATACCCAATAAAGATGCACCTTTCAGATTTATTATCCAACTTGGTCCTTTTCTTATTTGGAACATGTACATATGCATCACATCCAAATACCCTTAGATGTGAAAGAGAGGGTTTCTTACCAGTCCATACCTCATGTGGGGTCTTATCCTCCAACGCTGATGAAGGTGATCTGTTAACTAAGTAACATGCAGTCTCCACTGCCTCTGCCCAAAATTCTTGTCCTAACTCGGTACCACTGAGCATGCTTCTTGCCTTTTCCATCAACGTTCTGTTCATTCTTTCTGCAACTCCATTTTGCTGAGGTGTGTATGGAGTAGTCTTCTACCGTGCTATACCACACTTCTTACAGAACTCTTCAAATTCCTTCTTGCAGAACTCCCCACCATTATCTGTCCTCAGCGCCTTTATCTTCTTCTCTGTCTGGTTTTCCACCAGAGCCTTAAATTTTTTAAATCTGTCAAAGACTTCAGATTTCTTCCTCAAGAAATATATCCATGTATTCCTTGAGAAGTCATCTATGAATGAAACATAGTACACAGACTTTCCCAGTGATGGAACTGGCACAGGCCCAAACACATCACTGTGCACAAGTTCTAATATCTTGTTTGCCCTCTTAGCACCAGAAGGAAAACTCACCCGATTCTGCTTCCCATATACACAATGTTCACAGAAATTGAAATCCAGAGAGCAATTAGACATACCTTCTACCATACCATTTCTATGTAGTATCTGAAGGCCCTTCTCTCCAATATGTCCAAGCCTTTGATGCCATAGCATGGTCTTTTCTCCAGACACAGCTAGGCTTTCCGTCCCACTTTCAGGAACCACAGAACTGTTACACCCATCAATAATTGTGCTACCTTGTAGCTTGTGTTCCCTTGGCCTTCATAACTAGCCTAATATCATCACCCTAAACTTCAAAGACAATATCCATCTTTGTACATATTGGAGAGATCCCTCCGATTCAGGAGGGCTAGATCCTAGAATCCCAAAGTTGGTTGAAATGATGTTAATCTGTGATCGGACTTGCCAATCTTGCTTGTTACAGAACTAACAGCCTTGTACAGAGTTCCAACAATCCCCGCATTAATACCGTTGCTCCCGAACCATCTTGCATCTTTCTAACACTGCTTTTACACCCGCATCATCCATCTTGCTTACAAAAATAAGATTTCTCGGCCAATGCAGAATATGGTAACACTCAGAAGTGTTCTAATCCTTCCACCTTGCGCTTCACCTGATCCTTTCCATCGTCCGATGATTCTCGCCTTCCTATCATCACCTAAGAAGACATCAATGCCATCATATTTATCATACTCGCAGAACCACTCCCTATGGGGAGTGAAGTGAAAGGATGCACCCGATTCAATCAACCATGACTCATGATCTACATTTGTATTTGAAGAAGAAGCCAAATACACATCCCCACCTTCATCTGAGGTGGTTTTTTCCTCTGGAGAAGGAGCATCATCAGATCCCTTTCCTTTCTTGGGAGCTTTAGATCTGCAGTCCTTTTTGTAGTACCCTTCCTTTCCGCATTTCCATCACACCTTTACAAACTTTCCAAGAGATTTAGATCTCCCTCTAGATTTAGATCTCCCACTCGAAACCTTATTCTTGTTTTTGTTCTGGGACCTTCCTCATACAGATAAGGCATCTCCATTCTGACCCTCCATATTTCTCCGTCTCATTTCCTCCGACAGCAAGGCTGAGAAAATATCATCAAAGTTCAAGGTAGTTGTATTGCTACCTATTGCAATAACCAAACTGTCGCATGAGTCTGGTAGAGAGCAAAACAAACTGATGCACTTATCTTCATCTAAGATTTTAATATCAACAGACGACAACTGACTTACCACAATATTGAAGGTGTTCAGATGCTCTGTCACCGAGTCTCTATCCTTCATCCTCAGGTTATACAACTTTTTCTGTAGGAACAACTTATTCACCAGAGACTTAGATTGATACAAAGTCCCTAGATTGTCCCACAAGGTCTTCACCATAGCTTCCCCAGATACATTCAACAATACTGAATCTGAGACACACAACCGTATTGTGCTCTTAGCCTTCCGATCCAGTTTCTTCCAGTCTTCATCTGACATTTCCGTTGGTTTAGTACCTGGATCTACCGCGATCCACTGATCTTTATCCACCAGCAGATCCTCCATCTTGAGCTTCCACAACTCAAAACTCTGACCATTAAATTTCTCTATCTCTATCTTCCCGTCGCTCGCCATCTTCTTTCACAGCAATAATCGATCCTGCAGATCTCCCACTGAACAGGGTGTACCTCAGGCCCAAGCAAAAAACCCTCAGCAGCAAAGGAATCCCCTTGAAGCCAAAACAACTTTGATACCAAATGTAGGTTTTAACCCTGAATAGAAATTATCTACACACAAATCTTATAACATAAAATAAAAAATAGCGAGAGCATAAAACATAAAACAGATAAACATAGAGATTTTCCCCCGGATCCAAAATCGGGACGACGAGCTTGATTTTTCATTATATTCCTTTTAGTGTTACAACACACATATATATACATGTTAAAGCATACATAAACCCCAATCCATAAACCCTGGATTAGAACATAACCATAGTTCCCTTGACCGGATCTACAAAAATACCAGGCGCCGAAAACCATCGTACCCCAATACCATGTGCAAAACCATGGACGCGGACTACCTGCCGGAAATTAAGGACCAAAAATTTTCGCCGGGGCACTGCCCTGGACCCCGACAGGGGGGGCTATCACCCCCCCGCGTGTGCTTAGTCGTGGAAAGAATATAACACATACCCAACATTCCTTAAGAGGCCAAAATATATCATGGATCTCTTGGATCCAATCTGGAATTCTAGGAGTCTTGCTTTCTCCAACCATCCTATCAATAACTGAAGGAGCATCATCACCATATGGAAAAAAAATGGAGACACACTAAATTCCATATAAAATGTCAGATGATTATAATAGTTCCTCAAGTGTAACCAACACAGCTCTGCTCCTTGTTGTCCCAGAACATAGTTTCCACTACTCCATCACTCTCATCTCCTATTTTCCCATCAAGTGCATCATATGTGAAGTGATCCGGGGGATGCTCCTTCAATAGAATCAATCTCCCAAGTGACAACATTGTTGGCCTTTGTAATAAGGCTCCTCTCATATCAAAACTCCATTCTTTGACATGCCACATGTTAAAGCCATTAATTATAATGCTGCTATATATGGGAGTTTCTTTCCAAAATGGGAGGACCTCATGATCCTCCAAGGCTAAGGAGTAGCCCCTTTGCACCATGATAGTGCCATCACCTACTCCTGCAACATTATGCAAGGTATGGAAGGAAATCAATCCATATTTTCCCAAGAACAACCAAAGCAACAGAAAATATTGTTGCCTCCCCACACCATCACCATGTAAACTATGGAGCAACAACATGATGGTTGACATGAAAGATATCACATCACCCTGATATACCCAAACTCCTTGCTGCCATATGATGTAAGTGCCATGCCAAGTTCCATCCACCAACCTACTCTTTGGAATAGAATGTGTCATATGATGACCAAACTTTTTCAAGAGTAACCAACGAAGTCTTGCCTCCTACTGCCCGGTGTCATAAATATGCAAGTGGCTTCCCAACCCCTTGCTCATCAACATCACCCATCCAACCAATGGTGAGTGTCTAAAATTATGCTCAAAATAGGTATCCCTCCAATGGAGAATACCATCCTCCCAAATCAGATTTATATCGTTTGATTTCATGGGATGTTGAAATACAATCTCCTGGAGATGTCCAAATGTAGACCACACATTAATGACCAATTTGACCCCATAAGGATCCAAATAATATGTAGGCAAAAACTTCTCATTAAGATGTGAAGTGCTCATCAAGAAATATCCATAATAATAATGGAAGATGTCATCCATCATAAAATGTCTTCCATCAATCATCTGCCTACCGAATTTCACACAAGTATAATGGTAATTAGAATGTCCCAATAATAGTTGGGCCCCAACTCATTACTACTGCTCAATGACAGTGCTACTGATCTCCAATTCCATGATCGTGCAAATGATATCTCAAGATCATGCCCAATGCGGAACACATAGTTCTGTATTGCATGGTTCAAGAAAATATTCATCCCATCCTCCAAGAATCTACACTCCAACCTCAAGAGTTGTGTGCAGCTCAAAAATGATACACTAGGATGACTGTATATCTCCTCCTTTAAAAAATCAAGGCCGCACAACATAGTGATAGTCTGCTGCTCCAAATCAGCAACATACTTTGACCCTAGGTCATGCAATGGTACATTCCCACAATCCTCCATATGATGTGCTGAAGTAACTGAAAATGGAAACATGTGCATACCTTGGAAAAGCTTGGGGACATATTGTATTGCTACAAGGGTTCCTCCTTCCGGTGTGATGGCTTCCCCTACTACTGATGATGATGGCTGCTCTTCCATGGCTGCATCAGTGATGGTACAAGTCTCCACCTCCTCATGCATCTCCAGAATAGTGCATGGGATCCCATATGTCAAGAGATTATGAACACTTAGAAAAGATGCAAGGGTTCTTTCTCCTGATGCAAGTGCTCCTGCAGTGAGTGGTGGTGAAGGCTCCTTCTCCTCTGAATTCTTCTTTCCAAACTTCTTGATCAAGCTTTGAGTAAAATCTGCATATGCAGCCACTTTTTCATGACTCAAATGGCTGAACCACCAATTGTTTGCTTCACCCTCAAGGTGCAGCGCTGCAATCTCAACACCTTCTTTCTCTACTACTGGATGTAGCAGGAAAAATGCATCCAAATTCTTTCTCCAAGCCCTTGTTGTGCATGTGGATGACCCATCAAAGGTAGACAATATATATCTATCGCCCTCTTTTCTTTTATTGCTGCAAGGTCTCCTTTCTTCCTTGAGCTGAATGAACTGTGGGAGAGTTAGATTCTCCTTGAAAGCTCTAGGTTGAGACTTATATTTGGCAAGATACTCACTTAGAATCTCATGATCTAAGTTTCCACCATCTTCATGCCTCTTGTTTTCAAAAGGAAGGGGCATAACATGTTTCTTTGGAGCGCATGCAATACTGGATCTTCTTTTTGCTGATAGGAATTACATGGACATTCCACAGGCTGAGCCAATATTATGCTCAGATACCACTATAATATTCCAAAAGGGAAAGCAACAATATATGAACACAATAATGGAAAAATAGTGAATAAATCAACACACCATGATATGAGACAAATTTACAACCATATTATTAAACATATAATAAAATAATAGGCACAAGATCTTGAGGATCAAGTCACTCAAGCAATGCAAAACAAGCCTCCACAAGAAAAATATTTCATCACATGATAAATAACTACCATACAAATGCACTGAGCTAATATAGTGCCATTTTAGGGCATAAACTACTGCATAAATATAAATAAATGTAGATCTACTACTCAATAGCTAAAATAAGGCTAGGAGTGAAGATCTAGCCTCCTAGGCACCTTTCCAAGAGAACTAAGGAAGGGTTTCTGGAAATACACCCAAATACAAATGGTGATCTACAGCCCTAGGACTGAAGAGTCACTGCAAACTAAAGCTCATGAAAGTATAAGGCTGAAATAATATATATCTGATGTATATCTCCTCAAGGGTCTCCTCCAATGAAAGGATGAACCCTTCACCTACAGGAAAACACTCTAAAAGATCCAATAGATCCTCCTTTGAAACTGCCCTCCAAAATAACACAATTCCAGATTGAAACTATGCTGTAAATGATCAGAATAGGTTGGCATAATGCCAAAGATATGAAATGTGCTCAGAATCCCTCCTTGCTGGTCTCCCAAGAGAAGGAATCCTTCCTTTTATGAAAAACTATCTCAGAAAGTGGGTTTTTCAACCCTCCACTGCAACACCCTGCAACACAACACAATATTCTGCATAAAATGTGTTGTATCTGAAGACTAAAGCTTGGCCAAAATTCTAGATGTGGAAATTATAGATCAAGACTCTCCCAAGAGGCATCTCAAGGGAAGAGGTGGGATTCTCGCTCGGGAACACCCAATGCTAAGTAGCACATCAATTTCAACTAAACAGCTAAAGAATGCAAGAAGTCTAAACAGAAATATCAAAATAATAATCATCATCTAACCCCATATGGATGCCATCCTCCTTATAAAAAAAGTGATCCTTCTCACCTTGGGTCCCACTCATTAGGGTTTCCACCTTCATGCAATTAATCTCCCTCCAAAACTGTGTTGTCCCATCATCAATGCCACTCCTCCATAACATCGCTATTTAATTTGGTCAACCTTGACTTAGTCTCTATGCAATGTCTCCTTACACACTCAAGGTGGATTTATTCTAACTTTCTAAACTGATCCATGTTCCCACTCGGTTATCATTAATGATCCACTCCCTCCATACTAGCTTTTGTTGACTTGGTCAAACTTGACCTTGTCCACATGCATTAGCCCTTGTTTACACATGAAGGTGCTTTATCCAGCTATGAATATGATCCCTTTCACATTTAGAGGGATTTTATGTCTACTAAAGAGATTTATGGGCCTCTCTACCTGATCCGGATTTATGCAGGAACGCAACAGAATATAGAAATAACCATAAATATAGAGATGCAATGGAAATAATGCTTCATTTCATTAATAACAAATAATAGAAATATGCTTACAAAAATAATGGAAATAAAATAGTTAGGGTGTTGCTAGCAGGGAAAATTTTAAGGATGGAAAATTATCTTGAAGTTTAAAAAATTGGCAAATCTCACTAGTCCCTAATATGCAAACTCTAAAATTTGTATTGATGTATTTGTAAAATTATTCAAATTTATAATGATATTATATATATTGTCTATATAATTTTGGAAATTTTTAACGTAAAATAATTTCATATTGTCAAATTTGGGCGAATCATTTTTATAAAAAAATGGAAATTGACGAATCTTTTTTTTTTGGAAAAACCATGGAAAATTAGCGCACCTGCAAATATTAGCCCCTAAAATTTTCCATGGCTAGTAGCAAATCTCTGAGAAGAGATGTGGTTGCTACAGCCCTCTAAACTATGTTACAATGAGGCTGGAGGGCCTATTTATTATTGAGAAACAATGGAGAACTCTAAATGTCTAAAAACCTAACCCTAGGAGATGAAGAGCCAAAACTATGGGCCCCATTTGGGTAAATTGGTGTTTCAACTTCCCAGGGACGTAACTTCGGCATACGATCTCCATTTGACATGTATGATACATCGTTAGAAATATCTACCCGAGGACTAAAATTTTTGCTATGAATATCAATTCTCAAATGGAATCATATTTGTTAGAAAAACGATGCCCAAAAAACATTGTTTAGGGCCTCAAAACGACTCCAGAAGTTCAGGACCCAAAAAACTGCTAAAAATAGTAAGTTGTGCTGCAACTTAAAAATTGAAAGAACTGATGGTGGGGGTTCAAATGGCATAGGTTGGTGGCCACCAATGTCCACCTAGATCATTAAGGCCCCAAAATGGCTCCGGGAGTGTAGGACCCGAAAACCTGCTAAAAATAGTAAGTTGTGTTGAAAGTGAAAAGATGCAAGAATTGATGATGCGAGTCCAAATGGAATAGGTGGGTGGCCACCAATATCCACCTGGATCATTCCTCCCTCCTTAAGAAGCAATGGTCCCCATTGCATTGAGATCCTCCGTGAGATGAGGCATGTTCTGTTGTCGAAGATGTCATGGACCTACGGGCGGACATGCTGGATGAAATTAGTAAATTTGGTTTCTTTATCAGCCTCAAAAAGTACATGTGTGGATTCTATCTGTGTAGTTGCATGAGGTATGGAAACATTAGGTAGCAGTGCGTCGGGGGTCAGATCAATGGATTGCTTGTCCTGATAGTGTCGAGGAACCTCTGTGAGTGAGGAGAAAATTTCCTCGTATTCCTCCATGACTTTGTCCATCTACTGTAGCCATGTAGGGGAGCCCTATTTAAAGGTTGTGGCCACAATATTCTTCTTTCCCTATGAGCGAGTTGTAAGGAAAATAAATTTCTTGGTTTGGGAAACAATCTTACTACGTTGTTTTACAGTAGTCAAAGAGATGATAGGAGGCGATACTACCTCTGGTATCCTGTACAAGTTATTTCCCAAAGTAATAACAACATCATGAGGCCTAGAATCATACACAACATGTCGCCTCCAAAAGTATGGTTGGCCCAATAATACATCAACTACATCAAGAGGAGCAACATCACATAATACCTCATCCGTGAATGGTTTGATACTATATGGAAGGCGGCACTGCTGGCAGATGCAGATATCTCTCTCTGGGTGGAGCCACCTGATGGTATATGGCTGCAGGTGTGCTATGGTCGGTAGGCCAAGCCGCTTCATGACCTCTACTGAAATGAGGTTCTTTTGGCTTCTGCTATCAACAAGAAATTGCAGCGGAGAACCCTTCACCCACATCTGCGAATGGAAGAGGTGCTCCCCCTCCTCCGGATCCTCTAGATCCTCCCTCTGGATCTTGGTGGTGGAAACAATGGCACTAGGATCCGCATCAATGATTTGCTTCCCTTTTTCATTATCTTTGTCTAGTTCTGACTCAGGATCAGAAAATGCATTTGATTCAGGTGTCTTTAGTTCGGACACTAATGACTGTTTGGCCCGACACTCATTTGTGCTATGAGTGGGGCTGTTATGAAATTCACACCACTTCCCTATGTCCTTATTTGGATTTGTGGTGTTGTTCTAAGTCGTACTGATTTGGCCTTGCCCCTTGTTCTTCGGTTTGGGGGCACCTTTCAGATTCACAGATCCAAAGTCTCGCTTCTTCTACTTAAATTTCTGCTCAATCTTGGCGGCATAGCGATATGTTGTGCCAAGCGATGTAATGTCAAGAAACTCCATTTCCTCCTGAATTTGTTTGTGCAGACAGCCACGGTACTTGAGCACCAAATTTCTCTCTGAATCTTTAATACCCAAATTTGTGCGCAGGGTATGGAACAGATTCGTCAGTTCATGCACATATTGATCCCTTTGTTTCCGCAACGTGGTCCATTGGATGTATTTGTCCTCATAGCTCCCAACAGGATAATATTATTCCTTGATGCATCTCGAAACGAATGCCAAGTGGGTGTGGCCAAGAATAGAGAGGGTTCCCCTTCGTCCGCTTGCTCATAGTATGTTTCCCACCAGTCTTTGACATGGGGGGCGGCTTTAAGGAGTGCAAAAATACTCTTTTCTTGATCAGAGAAATCATGGACCGAGAAATGACCCTCCAGCAAATTCAACCATCTATCTATGGCATCTGCATCTATTTGGCCTTCAAATATAGGAATTTCAAAGTTTACCTGTACTTTGAAGGGAGTAGTGCCTCTAGAGTGGCTGTTGGATGCAGATGCGTCATAGGTGGGAAGTCGTTGAGGGATCTGAGCAAAGCTATCCATCATCGTGTTAATTTTTTTCTCGAGGGCCTCATAGAGCAATATTTTGACAGGATCTCCTGCTCCCTTGTCTTTATTTTCTTCTACCATGGGAGGTCGTTGAGGCTTGCAAGGCTTATCTTGCAAGGGTTCAACTAGATCGAGCCCTAACTCCTTATACCTTGACCGCGTTGGGGACATGCAAAGAAAAAAAAAGAAAGAGCAGACTGCTCTGATACCACTGATCTAGATTTATGCAGGAATGCAATAGAATATAGAAATAACCATAAACATAGATATGCAATGGAAATAATTCTTCATTTCATTAATATCAAATAACAGAAATATGCTTACAGACATAATGGAAATAAAATAGCTAGGGTGCTAGTAGCGAATCTTTGAGAAGAGATGTGGCTGCTAAAACCCTCTAAAATTTGTGACAATGAGGCTTGAGGGCCTATTTATTATTAAGAAACAATGGAGAACTCTAAATGTCTAAAAACCTAACCCTGGGAGATGAAGAGCCAAAAATATGGGCCCCGTTTGGGTAAATTGGTGTTTCAACTTTCCGGGGACGTAACTTCGGCATACGATCTTTGTTTGATGCGTATGATACATCATTAGAAATATCTATTCAAGGAATAAAACTATTTTCTTGAATATAAATTCCGAAATGGAATCATGTTCGTCGAACAAATGATGCCCAAAAAATGTCGTTTAGGGCCTCAAAATAGCTCTGGA
The DNA here is from genome assembly GCA_034641835.2 of Pinus albicaulis. Classification (NCBI taxonomy): domain Eukaryota; kingdom Viridiplantae; phylum Streptophyta; class Pinopsida; order Pinales; family Pinaceae; genus Pinus; species Pinus albicaulis. The sequence goes on from CM076574.1 coordinate 968,439,778, forward strand.
AGTTCAGGACCCGAAAAATTGCTAAAAATAGTAAGTCGTGTTGCAACTTAAAAAATAAAAGAACTGATGGTGGGGGTTCAAATAGAATAGGTGGGTGGCCACCAATGTCCACCTGGATCATTAAGGCTCCAAAACAGCTTTGGGAGTGCGAGACCCGAAAACTTGCTAAAAATAGTAAGTTGTGCTGAAAGTGAAAAGCTGCAAGAATTGATGGTGCGAGTCCAAATGGAATAGGAGGGTGGCCACCGATATCCACCTGGATCACTACCCATATTATTCCTCTATCTAAGAACAAAATCAAAATTTAATATTTCAATTAGTTGTCTTCTAATTTAGGAATATTACACAAGTGGCTCCCTAGCCACTTATTTGCTGCCTCTAGCTTTCCATCTCCTTGGTGGTAGTAACTAATACTTGGTGTCGACTGGGTGCACCTAAACAGAATAACACCTACCCCAAGCCATCCAGGAAATGGATATCTCTCTCACTGACTATGGTCTTAGGAATACCATGAAGTCCAAGGAGAAGCTTGCCTTGTTACGGAGTAGTGCACTGTAAATAAATGGAAAAGTAATATACATACTTTTTTAGTTGACCAATGAATATAAAAATACAATCCTTACCATGTATTGTTGGAAAAATAGTGATGAATTCCATATAAGGGCTCTCCCATCTCCCTCCCTGAAAAGGAAGTGATTGTAACAACCTTACGGGATAGTTCTTTTCTTCCTCATTCTTCAGGAAAACTACGCACTCCTTGATATGTTGTAGCACATCCTCCTTGAGACCATCCCATGAGAATCTCTCCCTAATGGCCTGATATGTCCTAATGAAACCTTGGTGGCCGGAAAGGGGTGAATCATGTGCTGCATGTAAAATTTTCTCCTTGACCTTAGAATCTCTAGTCAACAAGATCTGATCCTAGTAATATATGACTTTGTCCATCACTCTATACCTCTCATCAGTCACATGCCCATCAAGTACCTCACATGTGAAGTGGTTCTTGGAATACTCCACCAACAGTTGGGACTACCAATATGGATCTACACTCATCAATGATAGCACTATTGGTCTGTGTGATAAGACACTTGTTACCTCATTGCTTCCCTCTTTGACATGTTCAATGCCAGAGCCACATGTCGCAATCCTACTAGCCCACATTTGCTGCTTCCCTTGCAACTGTTTGTTCTTAAGAAAAGATTTAAGTTTAAGGTGGTCATTATTCACTTGGAAGCTATTTCCCATCCAAAACTGCATGAGTTTGTCCAATTCATGTATGAAGGAAAACAACCCCTTACCATATATGGAAGACTCCTTCCTATTTGGAAGTATCTCTGACTTTAAAAGGTTATGGAATAGCCCCCTTGCACCATAATTGTTCCACCATCCACTCCTGAAGCATCACCTTCCAGTGCAAAAGTCTTCATGGGAGTTGGTAATACCAATATCAAAAAAATATTCATCTCCTCCCCTAGCCAATAAAATGCCCTCTGCGATGTGTTGGTCCCATATAAGGCTCCCCTCTTAGACAGATCTGTGAGTGGTTCCACTTGTTGTGAGAAATCTTTAACCAACTTCTAGTCTGGGGTCCTTACTATTGAAATTACTCCAAATACTATAACATCATGGTCTATAGTAGACTGCATATCTGAGTGAACTGATTTTTCCTTGCTTTCTCTATGAAAATTAGTCTCCATCTTATGTGTGGAGGCTTCCTCAGGTGGATAGGTGTGCATGCCCTTGGTCATTTTATGCTTACAGATCTTCTTATCTACCCATTTCATCTACAAGGTCTACCAATATATGGTGACCTTCCCAAGTGTAATCAACCACTACACACCTAATATCACATTGGTGTCAAGAATGTCAACCACAAATAAGTGATCAGTCAAAGTGTATGTCCCCAAGGTTACAAACAATGCCGAAACATACTACACACTGCATGGTTATAGCTCCTGAAACCAAAACTGAGAACCCTTTAAAATCATCAGTGGGTATTGTTCTCTTTTTCACTAACTAAGCATCAATAAAATTATGGGTAGCCCCACTATCTATCAATATTGATACCCACTACCCCTAAATTATACCTTGGACTCTCAAAGTCAGATACTTGGGTACTCCCCGCAAAGATGCAAGGGCCCCTCCAATTAGAGAAAATGCCCCATTTCCACCTCCTGGTGGTGGTGGATCCTCTGGCTCCTCTTCTTCCTCCTCTTCACTATCAGAGAATACCTCAATATAGTGTGCCTTTCCCACAGCACACCGGTGCCCTGGCGCCCATGGTTCTTGGAAAGTGAAGCAGAGCTCCCTCCTCCTCAAATCTCTTCGAAGATCATCACTAAGAGGTCCTTTGTTCTAGTTCTCCTTTGGGGGATGAACCTTCACATCTCTCCCCTTTGACTAAAAAGTGGGCTTTTACTGATATGAAGCTCTTTCCCTTGGCAAAGCATCCTGTAAGTCCCTAGCCCTCTCAATGGCATCTTGGAGTGTAATTTTCCTAATGGACTTTACCAACCCATGCAGAGGCTATGCTAGCCCATCAATGAACATATAAACTCTCCTAGCTGTAGATAAATCTGGCACCATGAGATAAAGTTTTAGGAATTCATAGATATAGGTCTTCAGATTTCCTGAATACTTGAGCTTGGCTAGCTCAACAAAGGGTGCCTCTGGATATCTCCGGTCAAATATTTCTACCAACCTCTGGGTGAATTCTGCATATGCAGTCACATTGGCATGCCATAATGTAGAAAGACCATGAAACCACCATTCATGTGCCTCAGCTTCGAGGTACAACATTGCTATCTTAATAACTTCAATATCGGTACTTGGTTCACTAAAAATAGATGTCTAGTACTTCCTCCACACAATACTTGGTTGTGCACTTGGATGACCCATCAAAATCAGGTAGAAAGAATATACCCATAGTATGTTGCAGATGTTGGAAATATTGTCATTGATGGCAAAGGATATGGCAAAGGGTGTGGTAAAGGAATTGGCAAAGCCTTGGGCAGAAGGAGAAATAAGTACAACACAGCAGAATCAGAGTTTTGAGTGCACAACACTCTATATTGAAGAAGCTTGGAGAAATCCGTATGAATAAGAATTAAATCTTGATGGGCCGCAGCCACAAATGACAGAAGAGAATTAACAAGTGATGGGCATAGCCGTTGTGCAGGAGGAATGAAGATTTCCCATAGATCTAAACTACGGAGGAGAAAATTTATTAAAGAAAGTCATTTCTGGTTTTTAAAGCCCTCAACAACCAGAATGGGAAATTTTTTTAATCAGGCAGAAGTACTTTTATTTCTGAATTAGCGGACAAGTGATCCCCACCTTTTATATGCCAATCGAAATAGCAAAGTTATTTTGGTGCAGTGTCTTGTTGATATGAATATTTGCAATGCGATCCAATCGCAATCGCCAATCGCAATAATCAAATGTCTTCTGGATGTGTAGAGTTCCGCAATGGAATGGATGTATATAAAACATACAACCAAACCTTATATAAACGCCCCCTCCACAGCAACGAAGGCCCGTGGGTCCACTTGACCACGTGGCGATGTTTTAATGGAATCGTAAGTCTTGAATCGCAAGGTTCAATCGGCGGAGTTTTGTTATGTGCTCTGATCAAAGGCCAGACCCGATCGAGTTATATGCCACAGTTTATTGCTAGTTGCATCCGAATTCCCAATCGCAATCAGAAGATCTTAAGTGTTGGGCTCGACTGCATCTTGAAATTGGTGGACCCGATGGCGTTATACGATGGAGTTAATAGGTTCAATCGTGTCCGGGATCTTAATCGCAATCTGAACTTGCCGATTGATCGCACGCCTTTTGTAATATGCTGCGATTAAAGTGGCGGACCCGATCCTGTTATATGCCAGAGTTAATATGTGAAAATCGCATCCGTGTCCTGATCGCAATCAGAAATTTTCTATTGTGTGCCCCGATTGCATTTGTTCAAAGCTCGCACCCGATTGTGCTATGATCCATGTTTTATGTGGTCATCGCGTCCGTTTGATCAATTGCAATCGCAAGTTTTGGTTGACACCGCCGATCCACCGACTGCGATGTGGGGCCGGGGTCAAAGAATGAAATTTGATTCAAAGTTTTATTGAAATATTACTTGGCAGAGAAAAGAATACCTTTGGGACATTTCGTGTATAGAAGAACGAAGATTGATTTGGCTCGAATTTTAATATGAATACCATTAGTAATTGAATGGTTTTGACCCATGGTTTCAATAAGGGCGTAAACTATATAAAGTGATGAGAATTATGAAGAAGTGCGTGAGTGAGAGGGTTGAATAAGAATAATTTCCTCTAAGGAATATCTGTATGGACAAACGACGTGCTTAATTGATGATTCTGAGTCCATGATGTACCCTTCGATACATTGACCTAAAAGGTAATGAGTCATGAAGAAACAATGAAGAGCTTGTGCATAACTGCTAAAGAACATATATGAATCCAAGTAAGTTTCTGTAGATCAGGTCTTTTCTGCAAACATATTTTTATTACAGATCTATTCCAGAAAAGCATGAATATAAATATATATGCGAGTCATCCTCATTGACAGTGCATATGTTAGTTGGGGTTTCAGAAGATTAAATTACAGAGAAGTATACACGAGTTAGTAAATGAATATCTTCTTTAAAGTCTGGGTTACTGTGGTTATAGAGGGAAAAGTATGCATGTTTATGATTAATTGAAGGGTTGTGTTGAAGCTGCTTGATCAGTGTGAAAATTGATAAAACATTGTAGGGGGTTGTAGCTCCCTTCCAGGAGAGACTGGTAAATGAGAGAAGGATGCAGCCTTCTGCAGGTAGGTGCCTGCGTGCTGGTATAAGTCTGCACCAGCACAAAAATTGTAATATGTTTTGTTTATAATAAAATATTGAAGACAGAGATTTCAGCAGCGGTGGTTTTCACCCAAATTGGGTTTCCACCTTAAATCCTGGTGTTCGCATGTGTTGCTTATGTTTTGTACTGTTAATTCTATTCATACTTGCTGATGAATAAATGATGCAATGAGCTAAGTAACGTCATGATAAGATCTTTACAAGTTGGATGCAGTATTATAGCATATAGTCTTTAAGAGAAAGGAAAAACTAAAAGTTTTTTTTAAAATCAGCTCTAAATACTGATTCACCCCCCGCTCTCAGTATTTTTGCAACAATTGGTATCAGAGGGG
>CM076574.1:968445073-968563935 GCA_034641835.2 Pinus albicaulis
CTACTGAAGCAGATAAACAAAACTGAAATGTACAAAGCAATACTGAAATTAAACAAAAGCTATGAAAAGAAAACTAGCAGCAAAACAATGTTAGTTCCATGTCATTAGTCAAAAAGCTATGAAAATGCCCAGGCTGCCTATCTAAAACCTGAAAAACATAAACACTGATCAGTGGTTAACAATCATAAAACATGAAAAATAGAAATGAAATGGAAATTATAGAATTTTATAAACAGAAATGAAACATCTGCAAAGTATGAACATATGAATGGATTATGATACAATGATTTCTAAATAAATGAAATGAGAAATATACACTATTACACAAAACCTTAGCTGAGCAGGGGCCCTCTACACAGCCTTGGCAACGGTCCTCAAATATGAATTAAGTTGAAAAACATAGTCTTCTCATATTAAAAATCAGTTCATTACAGAATGGTAATGTTACGGCACAAGTGCAGCGTAATCACTACAGAGCAGACTAATCAAAAGATAACAGAGACTACATCCACTAATAACGACTAACTTCATATGCGTATGCAAACGCAATATATATAACAACAAACTATAACTGTTTCCTAAAGTTCATACTAGTGGAGAGCACGTAGACCACTACGTCCACGGATATAGGAGCATGGCCGTGTTGGAAAGTAGATCTACGAGAGGTGGATGCTTGAATTAGACTCTAGAACCCTGTACAGATGTCGATTTAACCTCCGCAGGCTTAGAAACGGCCGTATGGATCTTTATGTGACACGAAACAGAGTCCGGCCGACATGAAACTCCATGGTTGACTTCCATGTGGACGCCTTTGACTGCGGCTTCTTTGGACGAGTTTTCTTGAACCAATAGGACACGAACCATGTCCACGTCATTCCTGACCTGCCCATGTGGCTCGTTTCCCTTGTAGACACCTGTAGCATAGAGTTTCACAAAATAGCTGCGGAAAGTTGCAGCAGCTGCGGAAAGTGGCAAGATTCCGTAGCTGAATGAAAAAAATCTAGATCAAATAGAAAACACAAAAATATAATTAAAAACCATGTTAGATGCTCTTTTGCACATGATATTGACAATTTGGGAGGTTTAGGTGAGTGAAAAAGGTATGGAAAAATGTATGGAAAAGATGCAAATTTGGGACTCAACATACCCCCACTGTGAAGATGTTGCATGTCCTCATGCAACCAAAATTTTGATACTCTCTGTTCAGTTCATGTGCCTTGATACTTCAGCCAGCACATCCAACCCTCTTCTCTTCTTCTTTGGTACTGCCATCATTCTGGGTTTCTTCATTAAGCACCTAAATTTGATATTTACAAGTGCTCTGCTCAATTTATGGCATTTCCTTTTCAATTTCTTATTCTTCTTTTGCCATATTCCCAAATGTAACATAGTATTATCATGGATGATCTTGTCCAGCTTGCCTTGTTCTTTCAATGTTTCATTTTCATTTTTGATGTGCCTATTTAAAAGCTCCAACTCAAAAATTTCCTGTTTTAATGATTGGACCAAATCATCCTGCAATGTATGTGGCTGAATGGAAGAAGTACTTGGACCTGTGGCTGCCTTTTCCAAGGATTCTATATAGTCATATACCTCCTGCTGCTTGGGGTCTATTTCCGGTGTCATTTTCATTGGGCTGTCCCCAAAATGCTGTAAAGGAGAATTATGTTCAAAATCTGGCCGAGGAGGGATTACATCAATATTTTGCTGAGAATAAGATGGAGTATGCTCATTGTCCGATTGGGAATGAAAGGAACCAGGTTCACTAACTGACTGAGATGGACTATGGTCAGTTGGGGACTGTTCAGATGTCTCCTCACCCAAATCAATGAAATGAGGACCCTTAATTTGCGTTTTTCTCAATTTCCCCTTAAGCCTGCTGCTTCTCCTCACACGCTGTGGTACACTATCTTTTTGTTTTTGTTTTCCTTTCTCTGCCTTCTTGGATATAGATGACTGTTTTCGAAGATAAACTAATCTTTCAGAAAGCATTTGATGATCTTCTTCTTCAGAAGAAGGAGTTTTATGTATAGCCTCAATAGCTTCCTATTTAAAAGCTCCAGCTCAAAAATTTCATGTTTTAATGATTGAACTAAATCATCCTGCAATGTATGAGGCTGAATAGAAGAAGTACTTGGACCTGTGGCTGCCTTTTCCAAAGATTCTATATAGTCATATACCTCCTGCTGCTTGGGGTCTATTTCAGGTGTCATTTTTATTGGGTTGTCCCCAAAATGCTGTGAAGGAGAGTTATGTTCAAAATCTGGCCGAGGAGGGCTTACATCAATATTTTGCTGAGAATAAGATGGAGTATGCTCATTTTCTGATTGGGAATGGAATGAACCAGGTTCACTAACTGACTGAGATGGACTATGGTCAGTTGGGGACTGTTCAGATGTCTCCTCACCCAAATCAATGAAATGAGGACCCTTAATTTGCGTTTTTCTCAATTTCCCCTTTAGTCTGCTGCTTCTCCTCACACGCTGTGGTACACTACCCTTTTGTTCTTGTTTTCCTTTCTCTGCCTTCTTAGATATAGATGATTGTTTTTGAAGATAAACTAATCTTTCAGATAGCATTTGATGATCTTCTTCTTCAGAAGAAGGAGTTTTATGTACAACCTCAATAATTTCTTTCCCTTTTGGTATTATTGGCTTCTTACCTTTGATTTCCTTCTTCTTCCTTTTTACCAGTCTCTCTTCCCTATCAGTTCTTTCCATAGTAGTAGTAGGAGTGTTTTGGATTTCCTCAATTGTTCTTTTCCTCCTACTTCTTCTTGTTGTGCTAGCTGCGGGAATTTCCTGAGTAGAAGTAATTTGGGTTTCAACATTTATTCTTTTTCTTCTACTCCTTCTTATTGAACTACCTTCAGGAATTTCCTGAGGTTCCTCAAAGAAATTTCTAACTAGAAATTGTTCCCATGTGTCTTTTCTTTCCTTTAGCTCCTTTTCAATTAGAATTTTTATAAGGCCATGGTGATATAGATGAGGCTCTACATCTCCTAAGTGTTTTTGAACAGTCACAGCCATTTTCTTCAAGCTATTGAATAGAAAATATGGGAGATTGAGAGTTTGGTTTTCTAGAAAATTCATCAATAGCCTGGTATGGTACATGTACATGGACCCAAAACGGCCTTCACATGTAATGAATTTCTGAACAATTAGCAGTAAAGTGGCCCATTCTTCTTTCAATGCATGCACAAGAATTCCTCTCTTAAAAACAGTTATGTCCATACCTTGGTTTCGTAAGATTGTTCTCCACGCCTCATCACTGATGCTTTTATTTTTGAACCAACGTTCTCCCTCCTGAAGAAGTTCCGTGGCTGTTGCTATTGATGCTTCATTGACTGCAAACTTGGGGTCTCCAATCTCTGCTTCTGAGCCATCAAACGACCTTGCAAATGCTTTCGTAACTTCTTTGTGATAACCTCTGAATTTCTGAATAAAACGCAGCCATTTTGCTTTCTTCAATATCTCCTTTGCTTGCGGATATCCCTCTATAAACTTCGGTCCTTCCGGCTCTGCCCTTAGCAATTTACCCATTTCACTTCTCTATTTTTCACAAATTTGCCTTCGTGAGGATTTCAAATGGAAGTAGAATGGTTGAATGCTCAGGAACGAGCACAATGACTGTGGGGATGTATCATAAAATGGGAATGAGCACCATAAACGGAATGGAGTGAGACTGTGGGTAGATATCCGGAAGTGGGAATGAGCAAAAGGAACGAAACGGAGTAAAACAGAACAGAGTGGGGTTTCGAAAACATAACAAAGATAGGACTGAGTAGATTGATAGAATATAACACATTCGGCCGCATTTTGAATTTTGGTGGCTACGAAATAAATGTGAACACGTTTCAATCAACGGTTGTGACTTGATGCGGCTTGTAAGAGTCCTTGGTCAAATCAAATACGCTTCATTATCACCGGTGGGATATTGGATCATGAGTGAAAATCGGGGTTTAACGATGAAACCGTTTGTGAATAAATGCAAGAGGATAATATGGAGATCGTGAAAGGTTACGGAACTGTCAATATAATCATTGCGCGTAATGGATAGAGCTCATGGTTCAAAACTATATAAAAATGTGTTTTTCAATGCTATTTGAAATAAATTTCATTCATACCTTTGGAATCTTTGCCTTTGCCCTTGGTCTTCAACTGATTGATCTCCATTGGTGTCTTGAATGCTCCATTGATCCTCTCACCTGCATTTTATTTCATAATTATGGAAATAACATCTAACTGTACATTCTCTTTGAAAACAGAGTAGTAGCTGCGGAATCTGCTTCTGGCTGCGGAAACTGGAGTCAGCTGCGGAAATAGATGTCAGCTGCGGAAACTGACACAGCTATTACTTGGTTGAATAGAAATGGACAAATGACAAATGACCAGATGGAAATGGTCATGAAAAAGATTTTTATTGATGGAATGGAATGAAATGAAGTGGAGTGAAGTGAAATGAAATGAAATGAAATGGAATGTAGTGGAATGAAATGGAGTGGGTGGTGACAAAGCTTATGAAATGAAAGAGAGAGATTTTTTTTTTGGAAAATATAGAGTGTCAGAGGTCCCTGATTTTCACCCTATATTTTCTGCATAAGACTGCCAATCAATGATTGGTTTTCAGGCTTATACCATTTTTTTTTATTTTTATTTTTTTTTATTTTTTTTTATTTTTTTTAACTGAAAAACAAAAGCTAGGCTGGTGGAGAAGAAGAATTCTTCTGTACCAGCCTGATTGCAGAACTTTCTTGAAACAACTTGACAAAGTCCTCTTTTGAGAGTGGCTTATGATAAACTTTCAATCTATGGCCATTCACGATAAGAGGAGTTTGAAACTCATCAATGGTCTTGATTCTTACAGCTCCATTGCTAAAGATCTTGTCAATCTCATATGGCCCAAGCCAATGAGTCTGAAATTTCCCTTGAAAATCTTTAAACTTGGAGTCAAATAACAATGCCCAATCTCCTTCTTGAAACTTCTTCTCTTTGATATATTTTTCATGCCATTTAGTTCTTTGATATCTAACTAGATCAGTTCTTAGAATTGCTTCTTGTCTGATCTCATCTAGCTCATTCAACTGCTCCATTCTATGCTTTTGGGCTTCTGATAAGTCCATCCCCAACTGAACTGCTATCTTGAAGGTCTTGACTTGGAACTCAATGGGGAGCAAGAATTATTTCCCATAAACAAGTTCATAGGGAGAATGTCCCGTTGTATTCCTCCATGTAGTTCTGTAGGCCCACAAGGCTTCTGGAAGCCTTTCTGCCCAATCTCTTCTATGTAGATGAACAGTTTTGGTGATGATACTTTCAAGAACTTTGTTTGTGGACTCCACTTGACCATTTGCTTGTGGATGGTAAGGAGTATATCTTCTGTGCTTGATTTTGTATTATTCCATCAACTTTTCCACCAAATTGGATGTGAATTGGCTCCCCTGATCTGTTACAATTTCTCTTGGAACACCAAAGCGAGTAAAAATATCCTCATAAAGAAAATGAACAACTGAATTTTCAGTAGCAGATACTAATGCTTTAGCTTCTACCCATTTAGTAACATAATCAGTACAAACCAATATATACTTCTTTTGCTTAGATGGTGGATTAATAGGTCCGATGAAATCTAAAGCCCATTTTTCAAAGGGTTCAATGAGTACCTGTGTTTGCAATGGCATTTCATTTGAAAGGGTAGGTTTCCCTACTCTTTGGCAGCTGTCACACCTTTTGACATATTGTTTTGCATCTTTGAAGAGGAAAGGCCAATAATATCCTAAAGAAAGGATTTTATAGGCCGTCCTTTTGTCTGCAAAGTGTCCGCCGCATGGTTCATCATGACATGCCTTAAGAATATCAGGCATTTCATCTTCCCTGACACATCTTCTGATCACAAGATCTGGCCCTGTTTTAAACAATTCGTTAGAAATCCATGAATATTTTGAACTCTCCCGAATAATCTTTCGTTTTTCTCTTGGAAATAAATGTGAAGGTAGTTTCCTCAGAACTAAATAGTTATAATATCTCGCATACCAACTTGTCTTAATAGCTATCAGAACTAGTATTCATCAGGAAACTTATCTTCTACAGGAGAATCTTCTTTAGTATTCTGAATCCTAGACAAGAAATCAGCTACTGTATTTTGTTTTCCCGGTCTATCCAACACAGCAATATTGAATTCTTGCAAAAGTAAAAGCCATCTTGTCACTCTGCCATTAGTAAAAGGTTTGTTCATTAAATATCTAATTGCAGAATGGTCAGTATGAATAAAAGTTTCATAGCCTGTTATGTAATGTCTAAACTTATTAATTGCATGAACAACAGCTAAAAACTCTTTTTCAGTCACAGTATAGTTCAACTCCGTGGGAGTCAAATTTTTACTGGTGTAATAAATGGCATAAGGAACTAAATCTTTTTGACCCAACACAGCTCCTAGAGCTGTATCTGAAGCATCCGTAGAAATATGAAAAGGGAGTTTCCAATTTGGTCCTCTCAAGATAGGTGCTTCAGATATTCTTTTTTTCAAAGTTTCAAAAGCTGATTGACAATCAGGATCCCATTTAAATTCACAGTCTTTTGTAAGAAATTTGAAGAGTGGAGATGTTATTTTAGTGAAGTTTTCTATAAATCTTCTATAGTAACCAGTAAATCCTAAAAAACTTCTAACATCTCTTTGACAATTTGGAATAGGCAACTTGGAGATGACTTCAACTTTTGATCTATCAACCTTAATCCCATCTCCTGAAATATGATGCCCTAAAACAATCCCTTCAGTAAACATCATAAAGCATTTTTCATGGCTTAATGAAAGGTTTGTTTCTTTACATCTTATGAGAACTTTTTCCAAATTTTCTAATGCCTCTTCAAATGAATTACCATAAACTGTAAAATCATCCATATAAACCTCTACACAATCATGGATTAGATCGGAAAAAATTCCTAGTACTGCTCTTTGGAATGTTGCTGGTGCATTACATAACCCAAAAGGAAGCACTCGGTAGGAAAAAGTTCCCCATGGACAAGTAAATGTGGTCTTATCTTGATCTTCAGGTGCTACCTGATTTTGATTATAGCCACTAAAACCATCCAAAAATGAAAAGTACTTTTTACCTGCTAATGTATCTAATACCTGATCAATAAAAGGCAAAGGAAAGTGATCCTTCAAAGTTGCTTTGTTCAATTTCCTGTAATCAATGCATACCCTCCATTTACCATTCTTTTTAGGCACTATAACCAAAGGAGAAACCCATCGGCTATCTGAAATTGGATAAATGAAGTTTACATTGAGAAGTTTTTGGAGCTCTTCTTTCACTATCTCCCTAAGATTTGGATTCATCCTTTTTTGAGGTTGTCTGATTGGTCTACTGTTTTCCTCAATATAGATATGATGGATGCAAGTCTTAGGATCAATACCCTTCATGTCAGTATACTCCCATGCAAATGCAGTAGAATGTTTTTGCAAGATTCAGGTTAGTTCTTCTTGTTGTGACTTCTCCAAATGTTTGTTGATATTCAATGTCTTTTCTGGAAAAATCTCAATAGCAGAATTACCAAACTCTTCCATAGAGTAAAGAGACATTTGTCTAGATGATAAATATTCTATGTCAGATTCCAACTGAAATTGTGTGGGGTCATATTCTGAAGTTATCTCAAAATTTTCTAATGTGTTCAGAATTTGACTATCCTCACTAATTTCAGAAATGGTAAAGACAAGTTGTATAGTGTTCTCATCATCGACCCATTCATTGTCTCCTATTTCTGTGATTGCTCTTGCTGGAGGATACAAATTGAATTTCTTTGTCGAATTACCATTAGAAATGTACATGTCTCCAGATCTACAACTAATAAAAGCATCAGCTGTGGCCAGCCAAGGTCTTCCTAAGATAATTAGATGTCCTCCTAGATTATTCTTGGGAGTCAAAATCATAAAGTCTACTGGATATTCTCAAGAATCTAAGGAGACTGAAATATCTTCTAATACACCATCTGGTTTAATAACCGATCGATCTGCAAGTTGCAATAAAGTAGGTGTAAAAAGAAGGTTAGGAAGTTTTAACTGTTCCATAGTCTGTCTACTCATAATGTTGATAACAGCCCCTAAGTCAATCAATGTGTTTGGAATTTCTATTCCATTTATATGTGTCTTGACAATTGGACTTCCTGGATCTACATACTTCTGCATAGTAATTTTTCCCATCATAATGTCTGCAATCTTTCCTACCAGGTGGATTCTTCTTGTGTCTTTTAGTTTTCTTCCTGGTCTTTTGAAACTCAACTCCTTTATAGTTTTTGCTAGAATAGGAATCTCTCGAATGGCTTGTAGCAAGGGAATCTTGATACAAACATTCTTCAATTCATCTAGAAAATCATAGTTAGGCAACAAAATTTGTTTTTCCACCCCCTTGTCAATTTGTAGTCTTTCAGGAAAAGGAGGTGTAGATGAAGATGTTGGTTGCTCAACTATAGGAGTTGTGGGTGTTAACTTTTCTTTTTCTTTTTGCATGCTTGAATTTTGAAGAGATTCTTCCTCAGAACCCTTATTGACTTGAAGAGAGTCCTCCTCAGAGGTATCTTGCTCTTGAATATCTATAGAAGGTTTTTCTAAAACTCTACCCGATCTGAGTTGTACATCGTTGAGAGGAACAATCATATAGGTAGGAAATTGTTGTCCTTCTACCATATAAGTAGTTTGAGGATTCTTATTGTTAGGATTTGGCAATGGCTGAGCTGGAAGTTGATTTGTCTTCTGTTGGTATGGGAGCATGAGTTGAGGATTTGAATTTTGTTGAGAAGGTTGTTGTTGTGGAAATGGCAATGAAAGTTGTGGATTTGGGCTTGGAAGTTGTGGAATTTGTTGATTTTGAAAAGATGGAGGATATTGATAAAATTGAGCAAATCTCCCATAAGGATTTTGCATCCCTTGTACCCATGGCTGATATGAATTTTGATGTTGGGGCCAAGGTTGTTGCCAAAGATTCCAGTTTGGTTGGGTTTGATAATTCATAGGATTGTTAAACCCTTGAGATTGTTGTCCCTGCCAAGGTCTCCTTGCGACAAAACAGAGAGATTCTACTGAATTTGGGTCTTCTTGAAAAACAGCTTTGAGTCCAGGAATGGAAGGACAATCCTTGATCTCATGATTCTCTGAGCAAATCATACATGTTTCTACAACTTTTGCATCCAAGGGAAATTCCCTTAAAGCATGTTTCTTCCTACATTTCGGACAAAAGATGGCTAAAGCATCTGTTTCTGCTTTCTGCTTGTTTTGGATTTTAAGGGTGTCTAGCTGTTCACTAAGGCTCCCTAAGATATCAGTTTTGAACTCATCAAGCATATTACCAATCTCTGCCCTACTTACTGATCCAGTTGCAGATTTGTTAGCCCTAATAAGAGAAGGATCCCTAGGCCCTTTTCCTGTTTTAGATTTTCCCCTCGAGAGATGGACACATAATTCTGTTATGTCACGAAGTGGAAGTTGAGAAATGTCTCCTTTCCCCATCATGTTTAAAATATCTATCCATTCATCTCTAATGGATTTTAGTATGAGGGCTTTCAAGGTTTCATCATCTAAGTTTCTCATCTTTGCTCTTTTCAAGTTGTATTGAAATCTTTCAAGTAAGTCTTCCAAATTTTCATCTTCTTTTTGCATCATTTTGAATACCTCATCCTTGTGATTGGTGGGCATACAATAGTCCAAGTATCTATCCAAAATTTTTTGTTTCATATCATTCCAAGTCCTGATAGATTGAGTGGCTAATCCCATGAACCATTTCAAAGAAGATCCCTTCAATGTTGAAGGAAACAGTTTGAGTTTTTGAGAGTCTTCCATATAGTCATAAGTTCGGCACACAACTTCAAACTCAAACAAAAATGTTTCAGGATCCTCACTTCGCAATCCATAAAAGTTAGGGAGAACATATGGTGAGATATTTTTCATTGTTGCATGAGTTTCCTCATCAACTATAGGGAATCCCAACAAATCCCTATTTCTACCATTATTTCCTTCACCATTGTTGTCTCTATTGTTTCCTCCTCTTCCACCTCCACCTCTATTTATTACTTCCTCTGCCATGATAGTTTCTTTAGAGTCCTTATAGTCCTCTAGTTCTTCTGCCAAGGGAGGATGAGAGAAAGTCTCTTTGTTTTCTAAATGAGTTTTAGTAGGTGGTATAGGAGAATCCTCTAATTCAGCTGTTCCTTGACTTCCAAAAATCTTAAGGCTAGGGGTAGATGGTGGTGAATCTGGTCTATGCCTTGAAGAAGATGGAGTTGTGAAAATCGAACTCTTGGCTTTAGCTATAAACCTTCCCCTAGAATCTCTTGCTCTATGCATGTCATTTTTTTTATTTTTAAAAAAAAATTGGGCTAATAATTCTTTTTCTGATCTTCCAGGTCACACTAGGTGCAAGAAGAGAGCATACTTAAGAAATTACTAAACCAATAACTCTCTTTTCTGATCCTCCAGATCACACTAGGTGCAAGAGAAGAGCATACTTCAAGAAGTTATCAAGTTTTCCCTTATTTTATGATTTTATGTTTTTTTTTTAAGAAATTGGCTACCTAGTTACACTTCCCCGGCAACGGCGCCAAAATGTTTGGTCAATTTAGTGTGTCCTAAATTGCTGCATTTAATTTGTCAATCCGGGAATCGTAAGCTGATGAAGTGCGGCGCACTATATGTGCAAGATAACCTATTTCTTAACTTTTTGTCGCTTTTGGTTTTTCTAAGGTGAAATGGAAATTCTAAAATGAAAACAAGTTTGGTTATATTTGTTCAAGGAAGTGATATCCCCTATAATGATTTACCAACTTGAAACTTTAAAAAGCAAATTGAAATTTACAATGACAAGACTTGAAAGAAAATGAAAATGTACTGCTGAAATGAAAAGGTGCTGCTAATCTAGTAAATCAAAACAGTAAACTGGTGAGCATGAAAACCAAACTATTCTTGCTGCCAACTAAACACAAAAGAAACTATGCTTAAGGAAATTCAAAATTGCAACAAAATAAATCTAAACCAGATTACATCAATTTATCTTCCGACCCTTCATCATTAGACCAGCTATGATTTTCGGAAGTAATCATAAACAACTTGTGTAACTGATATTTAATTTGCAGAAAGTAAACTAATACTAAACCATACACTCATGATTCAATCCCTCACCATCAGTCCAGCTGTGGCTTTCGGAGGTAACCGAAGATGTCATGCAGGATTTAATATATCTAAATTTGCAGAAAAGAAACTAATACTAAACTACACATTTCATAATGCAATCCCTCACCATCAGTCCAGCTGTGGCTTTCGGAGGCAACTGAAGATGCTATGAGCAGCTTAATATATCTAAATTTGACTACTGAAGCAGATAAGCAAAACTGAAATGAACAAATCAATACTGAAGTTAAACAAAAGCTATGAAAAGCAAACTAGCAGCAGAACAATGTTAGTTTTATGTCATTAGTCAAAAAGCTATGAAAATGCCCGGGCTGCCTATCTATAACCTGAAACAAGAACACTGATCAGTGGTTAACAATCATAAAGCATGAAAGACAGAAATGAAATGGAAATTATGGAAATGTATAAACAGAAATGAAACAAATGCAATATATGAACATATGAATGGATTATGACACAATGGAATGAAATTAAAATTATACACTAATGCACAAAACCTTAGCTGAGCAGGGGCCCTCTACACCAGCCTTGGCAACGGTCCTCAAATACGAATTAAGTTGAAAAACAGAGTCTTCTCATATTAAAAAGCAGTCATTACAGAATGGTAATGTTACGGCACAAGTGCAGCGTAATCACTACAGAGCAAAAGATAACAGAGACTAACATTCAGTAATATCGACTAACTTCATATGCGTATGCAAACGCATTATATATAACAACAAACTATAACTGTCTCCTAAAGTTCATGCTAGTGGAGAGCACGTAGACCACTACGTCCACGGATATAGGAGCATGGTCGTGTTGGAAAGTGAATCTACGAGAGGTGGATGCTTGAATTCGACTCTAGAGCTCTGTACAGATGTCGATTTACCCTCCGCAGGCTTAGAAACGGCCGTATGGATCTTTATGTGACACGAAACAGAGTCCGGCCGACATGAAACTCCATGGTTGACTTCCACGTGGACGCCTTTGACCGCGGCTTCTTTGGATGAGTTTACTTGAACCAATAGGACACGAACCATGTCCACGTCATTCCTGACCTGCCCATGTGGCTCGTTTCCCTTGTAGACACCTGTAGCATAGAGTTTCACAAAATAGCTGCGGAAAGTTGCAGCAGCTGCGGAAAGTGGCAAGATTCTGCAGCTGAATGAAAAAAATCTAGATCAAATAGCAAACACAAAAATATAATTAAAAACCATGTTAGATGCTCTTTTGCACATGATATTGACAATTTGGGAGGTTTAGGTGAGTGAAAAGGTATGGAATTGGAGCCTACAGTGATCTACTGTGATAACCAGAGTTGCATTAAACTCTCGGCTAATCCAGTATTTCATGATAGGTCCAAACACATCGACATCAGGTACCATCATATCAGAGATTGTGTTTAGCGGAGAATCATGATGCTTTCATATGTTCCCACGGAGGATCAGGATGCCGACATCCTGACGAAGGCGCTCACCAGGAGCAAGTTTGAATTCCACAGAGGCAGGATAGGGGTTGCGGATAATCCATATCTTGCTGAGAGGGAGTGTTGAAAATGCAGCAAGATGATGGAGCTTAGTGAAATGAAGTCGCCTTCACTAAGTGGGCCCGCAGGCAAATTCTGGCGCAAAATCTATTTTTTAGACTATGTCTATTTTTAGACATATGGAGCATGGTTCGGGGATTCCAGTTTGAGATTCTTGAAGTATGTGTCATGTTGGTAAAAATAGATGAGACTCTATTTTTGAGGTCAAAGAGGTCGAAGTCTATTTTTAGACTGCCTCTCCTTAATACAGGGAAGTCAAATATTATTTACCCTTAATAATATTTAGACTATAAACAACAGTTTACTCTCTTGGAGCACTTCAGTTCGAGCTACAGAAGTGGCTCATGCATCTGACAGAGGAATCACGTGGTTCCCAAGGGTTTTGATGGCATCATGCATGGTTGACTTCAGTTGGACTTCAGTGGCAGAAGTTTGGAGGAGTTAATGAGACAGCTAGTGGAGTTGTGTTCTGTTTATTTTAGTTGAACTAGTTGAGATTAGTTTAACTAGCTAATCAATTAGTTATGAGTGGAGTGAATTAAATATTATTTAATTCATTAATTAGTAGCTCATTATTCAACTCAAGAACACATCAGTTCACTACAGTGCATGATCAGTTCAGTGGAGACCAGTGAAAGAGGTAGATGAAAGGGTGGAGTTAGCTATCGGTTGTGACTATACTGTTGCTATTTGCAACACACAGATAGGTGGAGTAAGCCCATGAGGATTGCGCAGTTCAGGCTGGTGGTTTATCTATATAAAGAGGCCATCCCATAGCATTGAAACACGCAATAGAGGCAAGGAAATTGGCGGTGAGTTTTGAACCAGTAACCTGTTCAAAATTGAGCTAGATTGTGAGTAACTTCATGAGAAAGTACTGAGTACTTGTGAGGAGTATTGTACTGAGTTTGTTACTTGATTTCTCCATTATAATATACACAATAGTTGTGAGGTTTTTAGCTATAAGCTTTCCCCATACATACTATGTTAATGTGTATGATGATTTGATGTGTTATCGCTTGATTTTATTTCCGCATGTTTGATGATCTGAGTTGATCTGAGTGGAAGAGATTATGTGTTGCATATAAATTCGAATTGTATGTGATCAGGATAGTCTCGGTGAATAATTAATCATTATTCAGAAAATTTATACAGTTTGCACGTAGCATCAATTCCAATTCTTTCCTACCATGACTCAAAAAAGGTTAATCTATTTATAGGATTTTAGCCTATGCATACAATGGTCCGCAAACCATGGTTTGCAGACTCCTGGTCTACCCTTGACCCATTTACAATGCGTTAGGGGCTTTGACCCACCCCAAAGCCCCTTTGTTAGACTAAAATATGCCAAAAATATACAAAAATACTCAAAACTATCCCAATTGGTAGCCTTTGGAGGACCCTGTTCCAACAATCCCCCAACACAATCTTGTGACTTGTCCCAAGTCACTGTGGTGGTGGGTTTTCCACCTACCCTTGTAGTAGATTGACTATTGCGATCAACGAGGGTAGCACTCCTTCATTCTGAGTAGTAGCGCTTTGCGCAATATGTTAGGTAAACTTGACTCGGGATAGAATGAATGTTGACTAGGGTAAATAGTAGTGGTTATGGGCATCTGGTATTGTGCACCCATGGTTTTTAGCCCATGGTATTGCATGTAATGGAGCCTATAAAATGCTTGGAAGACTTCATTGTAAGGTAGGCCTGGAGGTGAGTGGTGGAGGCTCACTTGGATGGATTGGCCAGGGTTTTGGCCAATGCTCAATGAAATCTCATTGGTTGGGTTTTCTCTCGGATTTGGGGTTTTCCTAGATAAACATATATGTTTATGTTAATGATTTGTTGCTATATTTTTATGATTATAGTTCATCTTAGTAAATAATTTAATATCTCTAGTAAATTCTAACACAATATCCATGAACTTTTGTGATGGTTTTCCTTCTGTCGCAACGGTGACACTCTCTAGAGTCTAGTTTAGTTTCTTAACAACAACATCAACATCCTGCGAGAGCTTGAGTGCTTTGGCAGCCCAAGGCTTTAGGTGTTCACCAAGGACGTGATTCTTACATTGGAGTTCCTTAATCTGATCTTGGAGGTCATGGTTGGTCTTCAATCATTCCAAACGCTGAGCAAGAACCAAGGTGGGGAATGTAGCCTCTATCGTTCCAAATGCTTCCTCCTTTCACCGTAGGTCCTAATTTATTTTTCATAGGATCGGATCACGCTGGAGCCTGGTCCATACTACACGGCTGTCTCCAGTAGTTGGGTGCCCTGAGAAATATTCCCTGTAATGGTGTTCATAGCTATGGTTACCAGCGCAGCCTACTGGGCTTGGACCTCCATAGGTGTTTCTGGCTACAGTTTAGCCTATAATTCAGCAATTTTCTGCTCCATCCATGTGTTTGACTTCTTGAATTTCTAGTCTGGAAGCCTTCAATGCTGCGACCAGTCCCTCAACCTTAGCCTGAGCGGTGGCCATGGTCAGGATTTCATTTGTAACTTCTTCGCAGATTTGGTGAATCGTGCTTCTGAGCTCTGCTTGCTACGTGATAGCGAGGGACACTTCAACGTTCTTTGTTGTGATGGTCTGCTCAGCCACATCGAGCTGTTGGTGAACCTGTTGGTCCCGATGGCAGATTTCATAAAACACAACGGTGTGGAGGGCCTACAATGCCTCATGAGACAACCTCACTAGATTCAACTACATCCCTGCACTAGCTTGGATACGCATCTCCAGTTCGGGTGGACTGATTACAAAGGCTGCACCAGGTAGGGAGCAGAGATGGATTTCGTCCGTACTTAGTGTTGTACTGTTGGTAGCTAAGGGAGTCCGTACCTAAATCACATTGGTCTACAGAGCACGGAGCTTGGCATGGATAAGGTTGATTGTAGCTTTCTGTTGTTCCTCTAAGGCTACCCATTTGTACTCTACGGCCACATTGATTGTGTCTGCAAATTGTTCGAGGTCTCCATCAGTCAGCGTGAATGTCTCATCACTTTCTGCCTACTGAGAGCGCTGCTTCTTTCGGGGTCCCTTGAAAGGCTCTCCTGTTCACTTCGTGCCCTAGGGGAGGTGGTACCTCTACTTTTTAACCCTTCCGTGCCCAAATCTGGCTGGGAATCGACCTAAATCTCAATCTCGACACCCTTCTCGGTGGTCTTCTTTGGCTATGTATCCTTTTTTCCTATTGCACCCGATTCCTTCCCTGTACTCTTGCTTGGGCCTCCAGTCTCCTTGATGATGGAAGGTGGGATCACTTGCATTGTGTTGGTTCCTTTGGTGCCCCGTTTTAATATTCCCATTTATCCCAAGCCAATGGGAATATCTTATTTTTCCTTGTTTTATTTTTCATTTCATAATAATGAATAAAATGTGAAGGAGGACTTGTAAAAATCTTGAAAACCATGAATAAATCAATGCCTATGTAAACAGATACATATCTAGGCCATTTAAATAAACTCTTACAGGTGTGAATGGGTTTAAATCACAATATTGGGTCAACCTTGACCAAGTCAATAGCGCAGTCTAGGTGCAATGAACCTCATGGATACATAGCGTAGTTCTAGATGGAGGCTCCACATGTGAAAGGGAATAACTCATTGAGGTGGTTTATGGTTTGACAAGGCTTTCACCCTATAGAATAAGAAGGAGGACAACAGGAAAAGGTTGTTGCGGATATTATTTTCTGAAGGTGTTTTCTGTTTAGACACTACTTTTTTGGTTTCCTGTTTAGGATCCCCACCTCCTTCCTTGAGCAACTCCTGGAGCAGTCTTTTTTGTCCAGTCCACTATCCGGAATTTTTCCAAGAAAAATCTTGCATCTACAATGTAGTCCTGCTTAGGATTGGGTTTCCCATGTGAGTTGCAGCAAGTGGAACACTAGGTCTGTTTAGATCTAGCTTGTACTGGTGCCTCTTCTCAATGAGTGTGTCTTTTAACCTCCTGGAAGAGTGCATTAGTAGGTTAAGATTTAGATACACACATTGAAAGTAGGCCAAAGCATTCTCAGGGCCTACAGCATAGCCCCTCTTCCATGACTACGTTATTTTCAAGAGCAGAGTTGCAGGGTGACTTGGCATCATTTTAGAGGAGAGATCTCTAGTGATTGGATGCTTCCTTTCATAGTGGTGATCTGTGGATTGACCAAGAAATACATGTTAGTTCAGATCTCATCTACCGCATATGTTATGATTCAGAATTTTCTGAATACTTCTGCAGATCTGTGACTTAGATCTCAGATCTACTCACTGTTGTCCATGTTTTACTGAGATCCCCAAGGGTAGTGTATGGAGGAGACTATCTTGTACACAGATCTAAAATATATCTATCATTTTATGTACATATATGCTCTAGATATGATTTTTAATCTACTTCATGCTTCAGCAATGAAAATAATATTGTCAAGCTTACTCTGCCATTTCATGTTGTTGTAGTATCTCATTTTGAGGCTTTTGTCTTGTACATTCTTTCTATATCTATTATACACTGTATAAGCTGCATTATAGATCTAATTTTCTGATTTATAGCTGAAATATGAACCTCCATGTTCATCTCACAATTGTAAATTGATAAACTGCATTATTTCTGAAGCAGTCCATTGCATATAGCTGCAACCCCTCTCTTTGGGTGTTTTTTAGCTAGACTAGGTTGTGGGAGATCTGTTTAGCCCACCTAGTTTGATTTGTTTTTGTTATCCTTTTGGATTTAGATCTTACATGAGCTTATAGAAGGGATAAAAGAGCTAAGAACTCATTTTTGTGCATATATTTCTTAGGAGTGCGTTATTTCAGCAGGCTTGCTGTGTAATCCCAATTTTGGGATATTACAGTTGTATCAGAGCAAGATCTTTGGCATAGCCTATGAATTATTTGAGAAAATATGTCCTCAGAGGTAGGAGCACCTCTCAATGAAAAAGAGCATAGGTATCATGAAAGAAGACAGACGAAAAATGATTACACCAATGATACCCCTTGGAATGGAAGAATAGGAGTAGAGTTCTCTAACATTATTTCTCAAGATTTGCATGAGCTAGAGGAAGAAATTAGGGGATTGAGGAATGGAATATTAGTAGATATATTGAGGAGGTTTTCACAGGAGGAAAGCCCCACTACTTCATCTTATTTGTGTGAGCATGCAGCCAAACAATCTGATCTACAACGTTGCAGCATACCTACATTATTTGGAAGAGGAGAAGATGGAGAGACACTAGAGGAGGAGACTCTTGGTGAATACCTCTAGGAATATAAATCTTAGTATAAAAGATTCGAGGAGCATCTAGGCTTCCCTATTTTTTTTCAATTCAAAGAAGGAAGAAGATCCATGAAGATAACTCCATTTCAGAACATTGTTGGGAGGGGTAAAGATCTTCTACATGATTTGCCAAGGTCAAAGGCCTTACTTCAACAAGATCATTCTTCTCAAGGATAACACATGAATGTCCTTTACTCAATGAGATATCAAGAGAAAGGATCTCTTATTGATGGGGCATACTCCATTTATGAGGAGGAGAAAGAAGTATAACTGAAAGGTTCCTCCAACGTTGTGACAATAGGAGGGAATCTAGTTTTATTGAGAGATGGAGTTGAAGCTATTGCTTCCACTATGATGGCTCTTGTGTCTTGGAAAGAAGGCCCCAAGCATCCTATACATGGAGAGGATGAGCAGTATGTGTCTATGATGATAGAAAAAGAGACAAAACAATGGAGGGGATGTGTTCCAACACTACATCCAAATCTTTGAACACACACTATGATGGATCAGTCCTTTGTGATCAAGACTCTTGACACCAAGGTGATGATGGGTGTTAATGAGTTAACTACATCTAGAGGGATCACCTTAGACTATGATATCTTGCAGAAGTTGGATGATGAAGAAGAATATGGGGGAGTTTCTCCAACTTCTCCCTACCATGATACTTCCACAGAGCAATTAGAGATGGATTTGTGCAGTGGGAGTAGTCATATTATGTTCCCATATGTAGTTCACATGGGGATGAAATATGGGACATATTTATCTTGTGGTTTACCCCCTGGGATACCACCTGATTCAGATTTGATGGGATATTTTTCATGCATTGATGCTCCTTCCCTAGATCCAAGAAGGAAGGGAGCATTAGGAGACCATGCTACAGTAGTGAGAGTATGGGGGAGGTACAAATAAAGGGAGAGAATTTTTCCTTTGACTTCACTATCTATATTCACCTCTCAAATTGTGTTGATAATATATGCTACAAGGAGAGAAAATGACACCATCATGAGGCATGGGAGGCAAGATTTTAATCACGAGACAGACTTGCTTGAAGAACACTCTTCCCTACTAGAAGAGAGATGGTGGTCTCACATGCATTCTTTGGCCAAAATGGAGAGGCCTTGGAAATATGAGAGCCTTCCATGGAGAACTAACTTCCAAGAGCTTCCTTCTTCTTTGAAGCATGTGCATGAGCAAGGAGGGCAGAAAGGAAGGAATATCAACCTTCCATCTCATACCTTTGGCATGGGAGATGTCAGAGAGGAGAACAATGGGAGCCATGGCCTTCCAACATACACCTTGGACATGGAGTGTGTTAAGGAGAAGAACCACAACATGGCAGACACTACAGATGACACACTATCAGCATTGTCATTGTTTGGAACATTAGATCCCTATTGGAAATCCCAACTATTGGTGGAGTATTCCAAGGATCTTCATACTTGCATGATTCTTGATGACTGGTTGCATGAAGGGAGCTATTCAATCCTTGATGGAGTCATCTATAATCATGGTAGAATATTTTTTTCTAGAGCCTCCAAGCTCAAGGGGAAGCTTCTACAGAGTGCTTATGAAGAGTTCCATCTTAGCCACACTTATTCTATGAAGCTCAACAATATCATATTGAGGAGATATTACTGGGAGGGCTTTGAAACGGAACTATATCAGCATTTTCAAAGATGCATGGATTCTATGGAGTTTGGGTAGAAATATGGCTCTATGGGGGAATTCAATCAGCCCTCTCTCCTTTCCCTTCAAGGAGGGAATAGATCTATGCACCACTCCATTGAGAGGAGGAGGATTGTTGGTGAAGATCATGATCTTAATACATTTATTTTATATCCTGACTTCATGCATTCTTACACCTTTTTTCTGCAGGCCATGACTCCAAGGAGGAGTGTTATATCTTGTTAATCTCATGGAAAATATGGGGCCACAACAATTTCTGCATTTGGCCACTCCCTTGGTGGACAAAGGGAGATCTCATTTCATGATGGGTGTTTTCCTAAAGCACCAAAAATATCTCATGCATTCAGCTATAGTGAGATGGCATGGGCTGCAAGTAAGTGGTGGGAAAACCACTTACCACATATTGGTTTAATGCAGGTAGGATATGCATTACGCTAGTTCCACATGTGGGACTATGACCCACCTCCATATGTGCACCTTTTTGTTTGTTTGTACATTGCTTTTCTCCCATACATTGATGAATTTGTTGAACTTTCTATGGGAATTTATGGAGGGAGGATGGGAAGTATGCATGTACCTAATGAGCTGAAAAATCTCCATGTGTCTTGTATCATATATTTTATAGGGGACATTAGGCAACCCATGGGTGTTTCACATGAGATCTTTTTTCCTTGTGGGATGGATTTTGCACATCTCATATTGACTTTGGGGAAATAATTCATGGGGGTTTGGATTGGTGAACATTGAGATTATGATGGGAGCTTGATCTTTGATGATGTCACTAGTGGAGGAGAAGTCTTGCAGCACTCACCTTATCAGTTGCTTCAGGACAAGCAACATTTTGGAGGGGAGGACTATAATATTCCCATTTAGCCGAAGCTAATGAGAATATCTTATTTTGCCTTGTTTTATTTTGCATTTCATATTAATGAATAAAATGTGGAGGACTTGTAAAACTCCTGAAAACCATGAATAAAGCAATGCCTATGTAAATAGAGACATATCTGGACCATGTAAATAGAATCTTTCAGGTGTGAATGGGTTTAAATCACAAGATTGGGTCAACCTTGACAAATTCAAAAATGCAGTCTAGGTGCAATGAACTTCATGGATACACAACGTAGCTCTAGATGGAGGCTCCACATGTGAAAGGGGATAACTCATTGAGGTATTTTAGGGTTTGACAAGGCTTTCACTGTATAGAAGAAGAAGGAGGACAATAGGAAAAGGTTGTTGAGGATATTATTTTATGAAGGTATTGTCTATTTAGACACTCCTTTTTGGGTTTTCCTGTTTAGGATTCCCACATCCTTCCTTGAGAAGCTCTTGGAAGAGTCTTGTTTGTCTATTCCACTATCCGGAATTTGGCCAAGCCACATCTTGCATCTACAACGCAGTCCTACTTAGGATTGGGTTTTCCATGTGAGCTACAGCAAGTGGAGCACTAGATCTGTTTAGATCTAGCTTGTACTGGTGCCTCTTCTTAGTGAGTGTGTATTTTAACCTCCTAGAAGAGTGCATTAGTTGGTTGAGATTCAGATCCACATATTGGAAGTAGGCCAAATCATTCTTTGGGCCTACAGTGTAGTCTGTCTTCCATGACTGCGTTATTTGAAAGAGTAGAGTTGCAGGGTGACTTGGCATCATTTTAGAGGAGAGATCTCTAGTGATTGGATCCTTCCTTTCACAGTGGTGATCCGTGGATTGGCCAACCAATCCATGTTAGTTCAGATCTGATTTTTTGCGTATGTTATGATTCAGAATTTTTTGAATAATTTTGCAGATATGTGACTTAGATCTCTGATCTACTCACTGTTGTCCATGTTTTGCTGAGATCCCCAAGGGGAGTGTATGGGGGAGAATATCTTGTACACAGATCTGAAATAGATCTATCATTTTATGTACAAATCTGCTCTAGATCTGAGTTGTAATCTACTGCATGCTTCAGCAATGAAAATAACGTTGTCAAGCTTACTCTGCCATTTCATGTTGTTGTAGCAGGTCATTTTGAGGCTTTCGTCTTGTACATTCTTTCTATATATGTTATACACTGTATAAGATGCATTGTAGACCTAATTTTCTAGTGTATAGCTGAAATATGAACCTCCATGTTGGTATCACACTTCTAAATTGATAAACTACATTATTTTTGAAGAATTCCATTGCATATAGCTGCAACCCCTCTCTTTGGGTGTTTTTCAGCTAGACTAGGTTATGGGAGATTTGTTTAACACACCTAGTTTGATTTTTTTTTTCTCTCCTTTTAGATTTAGATATTAGGTGACCTGATATAAGGGATCCAGGAGCTAAAAAATCATTTCTATGCATATATTTCTCAGGAGTGCGTTATTTTAGCAAGCTTGCTGTGCAATCCCAATTTTGGGATATTACACCCTTGCGCCGGTTTTGAAGCTGATCTTCCAAGCAGGTTGCTAGAGTGCGATTACACTATCAATATCTTTGTACGCTACCATATAAGGAAGCAATTTCCAGGCTTTATCCTTATGGGCTCTGATTTGGATGTTATGCATGGTAACCTGGAATGCTGCAATGCCCTTGTATTTGTCATATGCTGCCAGGAACAGTCGGGGTCGAGAATTAATGGTTGTTGCCAAGATATTATGTAATAGGACCTAGAAGACTTCGCTATCCTCTACGTGTTGCGCATCCTTGGAGTCCCACAAATGGGCATAACAATCCCCTTCACACATGTCGGGAGTGATCTCATGGAGGACCGACTCCTCAGGGACGTCCCAGACGACTAAGGCTATGAGGAACAACAAACAGGAGTAGAAAAATGCCTTTCCCTTCTCCTGAGATTCACGGACGTTGGCAAAGAATTCATCGCACAAGTATTGGGCCCAATTGAGGCAGACCCCCTTCTCACGTTGACCTGCTAACATAATCACATAAGTAGAGAGAGTTGCGACCTAACATTTTCGCATTAGATTGCATGCTAATAACATGGTACCTAGTTGCATACTAGGGTCATTGATATACTTGATGATAAATCCTTGAGTATTTCACTCCACATGGTAAGTCGGATGCACATATTCAGTAGTTTCAGCCTCATACTTCTTGCCCACACACTCTAGAGGGTGTGGCCCTTTAATGGGGAGGCCAATAATTCTGTGACCCAACGAAGCATTGATGGGGATTCTGTCACGAATCCATAGGCAGCCATCGTGAATTAGGGTGACCAACTGTCGGGCCAGCCAATTCGCGATGTTGTAATGGCCGAAGTGTGGCATCCGTAGTAAGATTCAGGAGCCTGGATCTGGCCAATCAACACACCCAGCACTGGGGAATAATTGTGATCCCATTTTCCACCTGAATCGTGTCCAGTTATAGCTCCGGTGCTAGCTAAGGGAAAGTTTCAAAATTTTCCAAGTCGTTATCGTCAATTTTGATCTCATGTAGCCTTCTACAAGGGTTACTAAGGACAGGGACTTCTCCTAGGGTTAGTGGCATCTGCAGATAGGTGATCAAGCCATTGAGGTTCTTTGGTGTGTGCGTCAAGGGCCTTCATGGTCAGAAAAAGGAAGGCAACCAACTGATCAGGTCAGTGAGCTGGGCCTCCTCTTGCATAACCTGAGCCTATGGCGTCGCTCGCGAGGACTTGAAATTTCTTGGGGAAGTCCTAGGCTTCCCCCCAACCCATTTCGTAGGTTTGGGGGGTTTCCCTAAGCCCTGTCCTTTCTCTTTTACATTTTTTGTGACTGGAGTGGAGAGAAATTCTTCATCTTCAGACCCAATCTCCATTAATTCCTCAATTACTAGCTCCGAGGGTTTGGAAAGGTTCATGTTCGTTATTCTGGCGCGAAATATGAACTCGGGATTGCCATTTTTAGAAGGGGATGGTTGCTCAAACATGAAAAATATGCTAGCGGCACAAAATTTCTTACAACACAACTCTGTCCAAGACAATCTCGCTAAGTACAAACTATTTGAGCAATACGGAACTTGTGTCTAATCTATATTGCCCTTTTATAGTTATAGTGATTGACCAACGGTAGGGTAAACTTCACCTGGAACTTACCATCAGGTAAATGGTAAAAAATCTCTAGAATTCACCTCATTGAATTCCCGCCGCCCGCTCCATTCAATGGTAACTTTTTCTTTTTACCATATTTTATTGTTCTAATGGCTAGTTTTCGCTCCTTCTGTGCACTCAGCGTACCTACTATGCTTGGATTAATCACCTGCGCATCCTCCCCCAACACAGGATTGTTCCCTAGGTACTTCAAAGCCAGGGACATGTTCTTTTGACATTCTTCATCCCAAGAGAATAGGATATCCTTCATAAGCATGTTTTTCAAAGGTGTTGTGAGTAGTGCATACTTTCAAATGAACTTCTCGTAATAACCTACGTGGCTAAGGATTGAACACAGTTGTTTCCCTTTTTTATAAGTTCCCAGATTTAGGAGAGCCTTGCCTATTGTATCCGCATCCCCAATTGGAGCCAACATAGGGTGCATCTCAATGCTACCTATTCGCAGCTTGAGCCATCTAGGAACTTTGCACCTCCCCTCCAATTATGAGACAGAGACAGCTCGTGCATCATTATTACACTCCTTTAGGGAGAGGCTGTGTTAATTGACCATGACTAGTATCTGTGTTCCCCATGTTGGCACCTCAGGTGCAACATACGGGGGCGATTTAACAAAAACTATAGTTTCAATGTCCTGCAGAGTTGCGTCAAGCGCCTCTGTTCCACCAACTAACCCAAATTTCCCTAGAAATTCATCCTTCAATGTCTCCCAGTGGCGGGTGCACTGATGTAGCTCCACATCTAAATACCATGCGGTGGGAAGTGGTCCCAAGGCATGAATAAATAGATGAACCCATTCTTCTGTAGTCCTGTCACACCATTTCTCCCTCCAAGCTAGCAGGCACTGGCGCAGGTCTCCTGGGCAGAGGAATGTTTAGACACACATGTGAGTGGGTGGTTCTAATCACAGGATCATCATATCCTGACATTCTTCCCAATCCTAGAACGCGTCCTTATGAGTATCCCACTAGAGCGCAAGTCTTTTACGCATGGAAATATTACAGGCCCAAAGCCTTTTTCCTCTTTTGACCTCAGCTTCAAATGCTCGTAAAATTTCCTTAATATTACTAGAACCATCAAAATATGGTAGGTATCTTACCTATGAGGAAATGCAGTGGAAGTCCTTTGTGACCCGAAGACATCGCAGCACAGAGACATCATGTAACCTGTTTTGCCAATTCTCTATCTCCCTGTCGGAGTCAGAGAAGAATTCACTATCCTTTTCCCAGTAGAGGACACCATTTTCCATGGGGTTGATCCAACCTTCATCCCATGCAGTCAACTTATAAATGTGATGCACATTCTCTTCGTCGCACACCGGCTCTGTGTATCGTTCACCTTTCGCAGGATCTAATGGTACTATCACCCTTGTACCGTTATTTTCAAACACCATACTTCTCTTCTTCCAGTTGATGATGCCTCCCATATCTATGGCCCAGTCTAACCCTAGAAGCACAGGGTAGGGGTCCACATCTTCTACAATTTGAATTAATTCAAAATCAACCTAGGCCTTGACACTTGCGATATATACCACGATCTGAGACAGTCTCCCCAAGGGTATGATCTTATGTTGATTGGCCATACACAGCTAGATAGTGGACCACTCCAACTTAGGTTCTCCCATTCATTGCCACATTTGTTTTGGTAGTACATTCGCATTTGACCCCAAGTCCAAAATAATCTGACCCATTTTGTAGCCACCGATCTGCGCTGTCAAACACATCTATCTACCGGTGCGTTTCTTATATCTGTATAGTTTGTGCACATCCTTGATTTCTGGAGGTAGGTTAGGTCATGCTAAAAAACTATCTATTAATGCCTGAAGATTCTCCACAGCCTTTGGGTAGCGCAGCAGCTTCATACATGCCTGCAAAAAGCGTTTGACCTTCTCACCTGCCTTGAGGTTTTTCGGTGCTTGAGAAGTAGATGCCTCTGCCTTAGCAAAGTCGTTGCGAGCTACAAAAAATGTTTCTTTTCCGTATTTTAGGTCCAAACCATCTTGTTTGAAAACTTCTTTTCAGATCAGCGGTTTAGCCACAGTTTTTTCCCCAGGTCCCTCAGTGGCCATCCCATTGTGCGTTACGATATTCACGCTTCGATCTTCATCCTATAGTTTAGCCTTAACCCTCCGCACATTCTGCATCAGTGTCAGTTACTTCTCCTACATTTTTTATATCAAGATTGGAAAGTCTTTAATCACATGGCCCAACTATCTGCAATACCGGCAGGACTGCCTTGTGGGGTTTGGAAAGTCCCTTGCAAAGTGTCCTTCTTCTCCACAGTTATAATAGATTAGTTTCCCTTGTCCCCGACCTGCGCTGCCACCACTTCCTCCTCCCCTGCCCCTGGCTTGAGAGACACCTATTCCCGAGAGGGATCTTGGTGAGGACAGATATGACTGTAACCTATAGATATTCCCTTGGTCGATCATCAGATCATACGTTCGACAGTTTTGTTCGTGATGTCCTATGGATCTGCAGGATCTGCACCATTACTGCTTTACTTCTAGGACATACGCAACAAGGCAAGGGCAATGGCTTGTGTCATGTGTTGAGGTATAAAAGGTGTCTTTTTAACGCCTATTTATCTCACATTAATTATCAATCTGGGAGCGAATTTTTATTTCAAGAGTGTACTCAGTCTGAGGCAGCAATTTATCCAAGAGTAATGCCTTGTAATATGTAGTACAATGTTTCAAATGCAAAAGTAAACAGATGCTTGAAAAATAATTCTAACTACAACAACATAAACTCAAATTCTCTGAAATCTTAATTAAACCAATCTACAAAACATTTATCAGGGATACAGTAGCAATAACTCCTTCCCTTAGAAATCGATGCAAGATAACCAATCTGGGAACTTGGAAGCAATAACTAGTGTCCTCTACAGTTGGTGATCTTAAAGAAATTGAAATGAAAGCAAACTCAATCTTTGTGCTGATGAAAATAACTGAAACGAAAAAAATCTGGAAAGGAACAACAATATGAACAACAATTCTAATTCTAACACAATTAGGCAACTGATCTCAATACTCCAATCTTGTTTACAGCCAAGACCATGAAACAGTTCATTGGAATGAATCATAAATCAATGGAACAACAACGCTTTATAAAAGATAGCAAGATGAATGAGATAGTAAATACAATCCTTGCTAAGAAAGAATAGCAGTGCAATTCATTAACGTATACATCAAATCTGAATTCAATCCAACAAAAATAAAATAACTCTGTAATCGTAATGAATCTAAATGAAATTATCACACAACATAAATAAAAGAATAGAAATACAAATAGCGGATCGCTCCACTAGGGTCGGGCCCTCAACCGCCGGTGAAAGTGCCGCTGGGCTACTGCAGAGCTTGAGAAATGGAACGAGAGCGCCTCTTTGTATTAATAAAACATGAATATATTTTACATCAGTTTCGCTTTGATCACAAGAGTCAAGGAATTACAGTGTTACAAAGGGAATTCAATAATCATCCATTGTTTTTCAATACATAATACATGCTCTCCTTTTATAATCAGAAGGAAGAGAAATTAAATAGAAAATATGATCTCCCATAACAATATTGGATTGTTCGTAAAAAATTGATCAACCAGAAAATACATTTCCAACAATCTTTCAACAAGAGCAAATCGAATTTGGCTTTGCAGTTGAGATTTGGAGGATGGCTGCAACAGCAAATCTGAGAAAATCGTGCTCAAAGAACCTTGCGTTTCTCTCAATACGAGCCGAATTTGGGAAAAACACTATATACTAAAGTTAATTGGGTCCGTTCTGGACAAAATCCATGTTCCGAATTTTCCAGATTCTTCTTGATTTTCCCATAACCTTAACCACAAAACTGTCACTTCTTATTCCAGCGAATTTATGAGTTAGAATATTCGATGATGATTTGGAGATCAAATCTTCAATCTGGAAAATATCTTAGAGGCTAAAATGATGACTGATATTACAAAATATATTAATAAACCATCATTGATAAAATCATGCATAATAATCATCAATTTATTAAAAATAAAGGAGAATAAATAATATTCATCCATAAGAGCATAAATCATTATAAAATGGATTTATATGATAAATTATAATAAATGAAATGATAAAGAAGAGTAAAAATGAATGAAATACGTGTTAAAAAGTGGTCTTATTCATGGCCCAACATACCCCCAAACTGAATATATTGCATGTCCTCATGCAACCCAAAGACAAAACCCATGTGTTAACCAAGCAAATAAAATTGTTCATCCCAACTCATGAAATGGATGGAACAAATGAATTTTTCCTCAAATAATGAAAATTCAATTTTAGCAATATTGATAAAGGCATAACAATTTTTACAGCTGAAATTCAACTATATGTATATGAAGTTGCAGAAAAATGTGACATAAGTAACATCAAACTTCATTAACCATTTTCTCAAAAATCAGATCGTTTTGATGCACGGATCATGAGATATAAAAAAAATGGTTGTAGGTGATAGTGCATAATTTTTGAAGTTTTATGAACTAATTTAGCATGAAATTATCTAGATTTGTGTATTTTAATGATACCTCTTTGTTACCCAGAAAGCACAAGAATTTAGTTCATAGTTATAAAGATATATGCAAATCAATTTCTGCACTGTACAAAAATGAAATTGTATGCCTTAAACAAGAAAGAGAGTAGAAAACATCTATCATGTGTAGCAATTCCCCCCCCAAACTGAAGAATTAGCATGTCCTCATGCAATGCTAGAAAAGAAAGATAGGTGGTTGCTACAATCTATTGAAATCAATGCTTGGTGTAAAACAACATGGAATAAGGGAGGTGTTGAGGATGAATAAGAATATCCATGGATGATAAAGAATATTATTGACATGGTCATAAGAAATAAATGAAAGAAATAAACACTCCCCCAAACTGAAATATGAGATGTGTCTAAAAAAAATGGGAAGTGGTAAAGATGTGGAATGAATGATGGTAAATAATGCTCAATGGATTTTCATGAAATTCTCCTAAATTCATAATAAATCAGAAAATTATGCTATTTTACCTCAAGTGTTACCTCCGAAAAATGTGGAATGACATGTAAGGACTAGCCTTTGTTGAAGTTGATGTAGGCTGAGCGGATACTGAAAGTGATGCAAAATGTGGGAGCCATGCAAGCACATCATGTCTGAAGAATTGTGCGCGTTCACGAGCCTTCGTTGTTAATTGCAATAGTGTGGTCGTGCTGCGGATAGAATTTTCCCTCATACTCGTTGTTCTCCTGTAAACAAATCACAATTCTGTATGCAATTTTCTTGAATCCAAAGTTTCAGTTTGGAATGGCAACAGATAAGATGCATGCAAAAAAGTTCAAGCAGAAAAAAATTCTATAAAAATGCAGTATCAATATTGTGGCAAATCAGCAAAATAGAAAAGCAGCATATTCCATAGCAATTGTACAGCATGGAAAGACATACATACTTATAATACAATCAATGAAATTATAGCATTTACTGAAATTCATGCATGTGATAAATCGTAAACAGATATAGAAGCGTTTTGTAATGATTCAAGGATAAGGAGAAGGGACAGCTTAAGATAAACATAAGTACAAATGTGTTTATTACCCACTTAAACTAATATGATCGATTTATGATGATTTTCATGTATAATAGGTTCAAAATCAAAGGTTAAGGATTCATACTTTCATCTGATATTTAAATAGAGATATAGGAAAAAGGGTTTAATATTACTATTGATGTGTATAAATGTGACTTCAATACCATCAGCAGAGCTCTGTTGCCCACAGGTGTCCATAACCTTGACAGAGTTTCTCTCTCACCCTTGGAACCATTGTCCTTTATTTATGCTGAGGAAGTGCTTGTTAATTGTCATAACGGAGGCCATTGTGCTGGCTTGGTGACCAGATAAATCACAATGCCATTCACTAGGAAGAAGTGAAAAGTGGGCAGGCCGGCTCGTGATGAGACCTCCTGTTCCAAGGACTTCTTAATTTTTTCAATTGTCCATTGGACCATATCCCTGGTTTGGTGGCCATGATGAGAATGCCACTTCACTTGCTTCCTTATGAACATGGTAGGCCGGCTCTTGATGAGACCCCCTATCCTCCATCTGCCAAATTATAAAATTATTAATGAAATATGTAAATATTTTTTCTTTTCATATAGCACTTTCCTATTTATTCATAAAGGATGGCTCAGCACTCCTTAAGAGTAGGGATGGTGGAAGAAGTCTGAACAACTCAATAGAAAAGAATATGCCCTTGTTTCTACTCCATAAGTAAAAATCAAAGAAAGTTATAAAATATGGGAAGAACCAACATGATAAATATAATCGATCATATGAATTTAGTGGTAGTAAGACAACAAGATCATGTTATTGATTATGTCCATTTTTCCTTTTTCTTATCATTACTAAACAACTTTCTTAAAAATGACGATTTCTTTTGATTTGCTGATTACAGTAAGCTCTAATTTGTATGATTGTGTATCCTTCCATAAATTGTATGTTTGTCTTTCAAAAAGTTATGAAAAATTCAAAAAAAAATCCTCAAAAAGTTGTTCACAGACAAGAAAAATGCACTCAAAAAGTGTTGTTCCTTTGGAAAGGAATAGTAAAAACAATCTACGAAAATGCTGTTGTTCATTTCGAAAGGATGTTCCTTTGGAAAGGAACAGCAAAAACGCTCACAACAATACTACTGTTCCTTTCGAAAGGATGTTCCTTTGGAAAGGAACATCAAAAACGCTCACAACAATACTGTTGTTCCTTTCGAAAGGAACAGCAAAAGTGTTGTTCCTTTGGAAAGGAACAGCAAAAATTTGCAGCAAGCAAAGTAAAAGAAAACAAACTTTATGCACAGGTTTCAAGAAAAAATACTTTTTTTTTTTTAACAGAATTGGTGCTACGGAAGAATTTCCTTCTGCGATTGAAACTTGCATGGTGGGGTATTTATTGTTCAACTACCACGAGAGCACAAATTGCAATTTGAAGGGATCAACACCTAAAACACAAAAACATAAAAGAAATCAGAAAAGAAACGACACTTTATTAAGTTACAACAGCTATGATGTTATTTCCTAAATGAATATCAATTTATTAATGGGAAAAAAATGATCTCTTTAAAAAATGTTTTGGCAGCAGTAACATGAATCTTGAAATGGGAACCAATTCTTCATTTCTTCTTGTTATAAACCTGTTAGGTAATGAACTGGATGAAATGCCCTTGTTTTACAAAAATTTCTTTCAAGAATCACTCGTCCATAAATTGACCTTCTTTTTTCTCGTAAGACCTGCAAAAAAACGAGTCTCTACCTGCAATAAAAAATTAAATCATGAAGAAAGAGAGGTGTACAGGCTCCCTTAATCCAATAATTATGCAAAAAAATAACAAGTAGTTACTCTGTAGAACAAATCCACGGACAAAGTAAAATTAATTTATTACTTGCGGGAGAGCAGTGGCCAATCATGCTAACCAACAGTGTTTCAATCATAACTTCTTTGTTTTTTGTCCGATTCGAGTGATTCCAAAGCCAAATGAGAGATAATTAAAAGTTTTATCTCCAATAGAAACATATTTTAAAAATTCCATGTAATGGTATGTTAAATCTTCTGAGAACAACCTGCATAATAGAGTTATTTTCGATTTTCCGGCTTAGACCAACAGTTGATATTTCAAGCATAAATTATTCGTTTGATGGCGGATTGAGGCGATTAAAATTTGAGATTTAATTAGATTCATTTATTGATCTCCAATAGAAACAGGTTTTAAAGACAAGAATAATTGATGGGTCAAATACGTTAAGGAACAGCCGAGAAAACATAGTTTCAAGAGTGCTGATTTATGATAGGTAGTCAGTATGTTGGTCATATATTCCTCATACGATATCGAAATTGAGTGATTAAAATTGCCTTGTAAACTATATTCATAGAGAAATCTACCATAGAAACAGGTTTTAAAAATATAGTCATTTAGGCCTCCAAAAACTGACTGTCTCAACTCTGTTGTTGAGCTGCCTACTAGACACCCTGTCAATGTTTTGGTTCTAAATTTTTCGTTTCAAATCCAAATAGAGTGATTCAAATTGGGTTATAAATTAGACATCAAGGGCTACTTATTATAGAAACATGTTTTAAAAATATTCATTTTTGGTCCCCCAAAACATGACTGTCCCAACTTTGTTTTCAGGAATTTCATCAAGCCCGCAAGCCAAAAAAATGATATTCAAGAAATTTTTCCATATTGATGATAAAAATGAATATAAATGTTTGTAGAATGGTTATTTGAAATATAATTCATCTACTTACACAAATAAATTAAAATATTTATCATTAATGTTGATTTCATAGCGTGTTGCAACAAAGAAACAACTATTTTTACAAAAATAAATAAAAAAATGTGTTTGTTTTATTTCCTCTTTTATTTATTTCTCCACTATGCTTCTATGAATTGGAAAATGAATATGATTACGTATAAGAGTATTTCTAGTGGATCCATTTCCGAAATAAGGCTTCAATTATGTACATACCCAAATTTGAAAAATGTATGTTAATAATAAAAATTAGGGTATGAGAAGCCAACTTCCCTTGAAAAGATGGTGCCAAAAATTGTTGAAGTATGGAGTGATGTTGCAAACAAATGATGGAGTGAAACCAATCTTCAATATATTCTTTACTTCCTTGATTTCCCATAGCCATCATATCATGAAGTTCTTGAGATTTTAAAATGGTTTGTTGGTGCAAACTAGAAGAAACCTCATTTTCTTTTATAACTTCTACAATTTTTGGATTTGATACATTCTAAGTTTCAGTGTAAGTTTTTTCCAATGGTACATATGAGGTAGAATGGGTGGGAGGGGGGGGTGAATTTTTCAGTTCAAAACTGTAAGCATGTTGTACTGGTTTATTATGGTGAGGGTGTGGAATGAGTTGAGCAGGAGATTGTGTAGGGAATGGAGCCTTTTGATGATGTAGTTGATTGGGTTGATTGGATGATTTTGATAGGCAAACAAGGTGTTGTGGAAGAGCTGGAATATGTGTTTGTGCTACAAGATGAGGAAGAGTAGTCATGCAATCATAAGGTGAACCATGCCAAGCTTGTAGACAAGATTGGTGGTGGTTATATTGAGATTGGCATGGCTGCCCTAACATGTGAGTATTCCATAACGAATTATGCAAGTAAGAGAATGGAGAGGAAGTGTTTTGAACCATACCTGTAGGCCATGATTTCCATGGTTTTGACCTTGTTGCAACTTCCCCATCTCTTTGATATGCTACTTCCAAACTAGATAAGGAAGAGTGAGTATCTATGGGATGCTCATTTTGGTAATGAGGGAAAAACACTTCATCAAATTCTTGATTTCTCTGAACCTGCAAAACATTCAATTATGAATTTAGAGAGCTAATAAAATCAACTTTAATTTTTTCAAATAAAACATTGATTTCAGCTCTTATGTCTCTTGTTCTTGTAGTAAATTTAGAAAAGAAAGAAGAAACTTCTCTAGAATTCTTACCAGCCTTAGAAATTCCTCTTGAATACCTTATGCACAATTCACAAACATCATCATATGATAACTGAAAAACATCACCTTTTCCTATCAGATTTAAGAGTTCTAAAAAATAATCTTTGATTCCTTTAAGAAGGAGTGTTTTCAAGATCTCTTTTTCCAAATGCTTATGCTTTGATTTTTGAAGGTTGTACCGAAATCATTCTACATAGTTCTGCAAGCTTTCATCTTCCCTTTGTTGGAAATATGATGCAAAGTGTTGTCCTTGATGGAAACCCATTAAATGAAGATGAAGACATGTGATTGTTGACATGTGTTGTCCTTGATGGCAATCCACCTGAAAGGATGTAAATCTAATATGAAAGGATGTTTGTTAGCAATATGATGATGAGTATTGTGCTTGTATGGCAAGATGATGGCAACTTACTGGATGAAGTTGTGCTTGATAGAATATGTCTTGATGAACTAAATATGATGTATCTGCAGTGTGTACAGAAGGTAATGAAGAAAGGAATTCAGCATGTGCTAGATCTATGGTAAAAAGAGTATGTCTTAAGGCATACGTGGATCTGTCTAGGGGAAGTCGCGTATGCACACGGGAAACAATGTGCCAAGTCGCGTATGGGCAAAAGTGCTCATAAAGTGCAAAACCAGCGGTAACCACCATGGTATTGACCCATTTTATTGAGTAATGATTCGTCTATGTGACCCCATCCAGGAATACCATTGGAAGTAATGTAGTTTTTGGCTCATGGTATTGAAAAATGGGCTCATGGTATTGAAAAAGGGGCCGTGGTATTTGAGAAGGATAAACCTATATAAGGAAGAAATTCATTGTGAAAATTATGAGTGTGGAGTGCAAGATGTCTGTTGCAGATGAATACTTCTCTCTGAAGTATATCTGAATGAAGGGGTTACGGTTAGATGATAGATCTGAATGTATGATACACTTAGATGATGAAGAAGGGGATCCTAGATCTGAAATGTACTTGTATACGCTAGATGCAGCATGGAAGACTTAGATGCGAAATGAGGCGAACATCACATGCAGGCGGGGAACTGCAGGCTGAACATCTGATCTGAAGAAGTATGCTGCTCTATAATGATTGAAGATCTATACGCTACTTCGCCGCAGAGGAAGCGCGTATATACGCGGCTTCGATGAAGTGGAAGCGCGTATGCGCAATAAAATACATACAGAGGTATACACTGGTTTATGTGAACGGAAGTGCGTATATACGCGACATCAGAGAAAGGAAAGCGCGTATGCAAACTAGGGTTTGCTGAAGTCTGTGGTAAGAAATGTCTGATCTGTTCTGCTGGTTTACTGATATCTGTCAGTGAGTTATATGTATCTGGTTCATGGTTGACTGTGCTTAAAAGTATGGAAAGGGTCCAGTCTGAAAATATGATGAAACGTGGCCTGCAAGTTGTGTTCTATTGAAGCTGTTGGATCCAGTGTGAAAATTGATGAAACGTGGTCCATAGAGGTGCTAAGGGTTGTAGCCTTCAGTCAGGGGGTTGTAGCTCCCTTCCAGGTGAGGCTGGTAAACGAGATCAGGGGGTCGTAGCTCCCTTCCAGGTGAGGCTGGTAAACGAGATCAGGGGGTCGTAGCTCCATTCCAGGAGAGGCTGGTAAACGAGTCAGGGGGTTGGAGCTCCCTTCCAGGAGAGGCTGGTAAACGAGCGCAGGTGGGTGCCTGCGTGCTGGTAGGAGTCTGCACCAGCACATATGTTGTAAGATGTTTTCTCTATAATAAAATATTGAATGCTGAGCAACTGCAGCGGTGGTTTTCTCCCGACTTGGGTTTCCACCTAAAAATCCTGGTGTTCATGTGTGATGCTTTGTGTGATGGTTTATTCTGTTCTTACTGCACATGTTTACTGTTTATAGAACATCTAATCAATGAATGATGGAATGATATAAGTGAAGAACTAATGGCATAATTAGATCTCTGTGTATACGAGTTTTATGAAGGATATCCGCGTGCATACGCTAGTTGGCTTCAGCAAAGTAGCGTATGGGTTTTAGAGCATGAAAAAGTAAAAAGTTTTAGTTTGCCCTAAATACTGATTCACCCCCCCCTCTCAGTATTTTTCCCAACAATTGGTATCAGAGCAGGTTCTTCTGCAGAAGCTTGATCGCTTGAAGGAGATTCGTCGCAATGGGAAGTCAAGAAGGAGTGATGTCTATAAAGCCACCTCTATTCAATGGAAGCAATCTGATATTCTGGAAGGTACGAACAAAAGCATATCTACAAAGTCTTGGTGCAGATGTATGGGCAATCGTGGAAGAAGGTTATCAATACCCAGCAAGTATTCCTACCGATGCAGCAGAAAGGAAGAAGTATGAAATCAATGCCAAAGTAGTGAATGTCTTGTTAGGAAGCATGTCTGAATCAGAATTTGCTAAAGTGATGCAGCTACATTTAGCAAAAGAAATATGGGACAAAATCATTCTAAGCTATGAAGGAGACACAAAGGTAAAAAGTGCAAAACTCCAAACTCTTAGAATTGAATATGAAAATTTAGCTACATTCAGCAAAATAAATATGGGACAAAATCATTCTAAGCTATGAAGGAGACACAAAGGTAAAAGGTGCAAAACTCCAAACTCTTAGAATTGAATATGAAAATTTGAAGATGCATAATGATGAAAGTGTTGCCGGTTTCTTTCTTCGTCTAGATGATATTGTAAATAGGATGAGAAATTTGGGTGAAACCATAACTGATACTACTCTGGTATAAAAATTCTTAAGATCCTTGACTTCAAGATTTGACTCTAAAGTTTCAGCTATTGACGAAAGGCAAGATCTGCAAACTCTTACTATTGTTCAATTACATGGTATTTTGACTGCTTTTGAAATGAGACAAGGAGGTCCTTCTCAAATCAGAGAAGCTGATTTTAAGGTGTCTTCAAAAGGAAAGGAAAAGGAAGTTGTCAAAGAAACCAGCTATATATCTGATGAAGAAGAAGCGAATTTCATGAGAAAACTCCAACTAGGAACTGGAAGATTCAAAGGTAAGCTTCCCTTCAAATGTTTTGAGTGTGGAAAAGTTGGTCACTATGCTGCTAAATGTCCTTATAAAGAAAAACATGGTAAAGAAAAACAATTTGAAAAGAGGAAGAGTTATTATGCAAATGAAGATGATGATGAAGTGTCCAGTGAAGATGAAGAAGATTCTGACCAAGCTCTACAAGTGCTCATGGCAAAGAGGCAAAAGAAGAAGGTTACTCGAGGAAAGGAGATACCTCAGAAATCATGTATAGAAAAAATTGAAGAAGATGAAACAGATTCTGACGAAGCTCTACAAGTGCTCATGGAAAAGAGGAAAAAGAAGAAGGCTACTCGAAGCAAGGAGATATCTCATAAAATTGAAGAAGATGAATCTGATAGTGATTTGGGCCCTTGTAATCTTCTTTGTGCAAGCAATGGTGTAGAAAGTGAAAGTAAAGTTGTGGATCTAGAACAAGCTATCAAGATCAAAGTTGAAGAACAACAAAAGGAAATTGATAAGAAAGATTCTATCTAAAAAGAGATGATCTCTCAAATGAAAGATCAAATAGAAATGCTTAATGGGCAGGTGGACAAGTATCAAAGGTTTCATACTTATGTATCCAATCGAATTAAAGAACTAGAAGCAGAAATCAACGATCTAAATGCAGATCTCGAAAAATCAAGCAAGAAGAATGAAGGACTTGAAGCTGCAATCATCTTTCTACAAACAGATCTTGAAGCATCAAATAAGAAGAATGAAGAACCTCTGTCATTTGAAAAGGAAAGCCTTGAAGCAGAAATCATCTCTCTCAAAGAAGATCTGGAAAAGTCAAATAAGAAGAATGAAGAGCTGCAACAAACATGTGAAGAAAACGAAAATTGGTTGAAAGAAGAGATTCTAAATATGAAGGATCAAGTAGAAGATGGAAGAAGGAAAGAAGAAAGCATGACAAAGCAATGTCAAGCCTTGGAGGTTGAGGTAAACATTCTCAAAGGTAAATTAGAAGAAAAGGTGAAACTTTTGAGGTTTCAAGATAGTACTAATATTTTGGACAATATTCTGAGTAATCAAAGGTCTCTTGCTATCAAACTTGGTCTTGGTTTCCATGAAACTGTTAAAGGATAATCTAGCTCACAAGGAAGTGCTAAAAATTCAAAGGATGTCAATGCAAAACCTGAAGTGTTGAAAGAGACAAAAGGTCAACCAACAATGATGAAATCTCAAAGGAAATCAGTCAATAATGTTGAATGCTTTAAATGTCATAATTATGGGCATGTTGCAGCAAATTGCAGGAGCAGAACAATTCAGCCACAAACAAACAGATTCTACTTAGAAAGGTACTCGGGTTTCTTCAAGGGATATTGTTTTTCATGTAACAAGTATGGACATAAAGCAGCTGATTGTAAAAGGAGGAAGATTAGAAATACTCATTATGATTCTTATGCTTATTTCTCTGGACACATGAGATGTTGTTCTTGTAACAAGTATGGACATGTAGAAAAAGAATGCAGGTTGAACAGATATGAGAAATTGGATAACTTCCAGCACACAAATAGAAAGTTCAAACAAATCTGGAAAAAGATGGAGGACCAATCAGAAACGTAGGGAATATTGACCCTACTGCAGTCATTCGC
Source organism: Pinus albicaulis (assembly GCA_034641835.2). Lineage (NCBI taxonomy): Eukaryota > Viridiplantae > Streptophyta > Pinopsida > Pinales > Pinaceae > Pinus > Pinus albicaulis. The sequence goes on from CM076574.1 coordinate 968,482,891, forward strand.
TTCTGAAGCTGACTTTTCTTATTGACTGCAGGAATGATGTGGGATACATTATGAGATTTAGTAATGTATCGTCACAGGGGGAGCAATGTATGATGACTCTCATGATTGATTTGATTATTCTGGTTATATGTATTTCTGACAGAGCATCTGATATGAAGAAGACAGGTACAGGAAGTACAAGTTCAGGAGGAGATGAAGGAATGTGAAAAATTTCTATGCTTCACTTTCCATACGCGGGTTCTATTAACAAAAGTCGCGTATACACGCGAGTTCCAGCAGACACAGTCGCGTATGCATTGATGATAAGAGAAATTATATGATAGTTGAAGATCTGGAGCAGAGGTTCAGGGGGAGCATCAGTCTGACTGTTAATAACTGTATTATTGACTCAATATCAGCTTAGTTTCTCAGTTCTAAATAATGATGATATGATACATGGTTTCTTATGTTGAAGATTGTGGATGAGTCCTGTTTGCTTTTTGATGAAGAGTATTCATTGTTGAGATGAAATTCTTATAAAGGTAGTTCATGCAGAGATTGTTGCTGGTGACTTGCTGATGAATGTATTCAGGTTGCACAAGTTAAAGAGGAGCACTGGTTCAGGGGGAGCAACAGGTTGAATACTAATAATTGCATTATTGGCACTATGAGTGCTTATTCTGTGATACTCATGCTTAAATGATGATGACTTGGTACATGGTTTATTATGATGATATTTTGAGCCTTGTTTGCTGAAAAGTATCCTTTGTGCTCACACATGGATGAACTAGAAGTCTTATGATTCAGAGATAAGAATAGATCATGAAGAGTTTGTTACTATGGTTGAGATCTTTTCCCTACATATGTTACTTCATGTTAAATCTTAAATATCATGGTGATATTGGACCACATGGATGATTGACACATATTTGAAGATGTTGTGCTGGTATGATAATCTCCCTTGGAAAGATTGTATTGATGCTGCAAAGAATCTGAAGGCTTGGTTACTAATGTGCTTATGCTACAACCGTTGGATGACGCTTGAAGACTCAACTACACTGTTCTATCTATCTGTAGTCCAGGGAAGCATTCAAATATCTCAGAAAGAAGCTGAACAATGTATTTTTCTCACAGAGGATCAGATCTGGTTAAAATATAGAAGATGGTATTAGATACGCGGGTTTCCTGAAACACAGTCGCGTATATACGCGAGTTCCTGCACAGAAAACCACGTATGTCTGATTGCTAACATTTTTCTGTTTGGAGTTAGCTCTCTTCAGCACAACTACAGTGCTGTTTGGTATCTCTGATACTATTTGGTATCTCTGGTGGTGGTCCAGTTCTCATAACTCTATTTCTAATGATTTGATGAAGATGCTTTGATGATTTGTTGGTGAAAGTGTTCAGGATGCACAAACTAAGGGGGAGCCTTAGTCATATGAAAAGGATGCTTGGATGCACAGATTCAGGGGGAGCATGAGCTTTGCTGAGTATAATGAATTGTTGGCATTATGATGGTTCTGAAATATGTTCTCTTTCTTGAGGACTTTCTGGTTTTGGTTATGAAAAGTCATATTTGTATGAAAAGGTCATGTTGAGATCCATGATGTAAAATTGTAATATTCAGTCATGTAAGGACTTGTCAAATTTGTAAACCCACTTGGTTGGGTAGCTGAGTCAAATTTGTAAACCCACTTGGTTGGGTAGCTGAGTCAAATTTTGTAAACCCACTTGGTTGGGTAGCTGAGTTGAAATGTGTAAACCCACTTGGTTGGGTACTTGAGTCTTATATGTAAATCCACTTGTTTGGATATTTGATGTAAGTATGAGTCTTTGGTGATAGGATGTTCATAGAGTCATGTACTTCATTGGAAAACATGTCTGAAGATTCAGCATGAACTCAGGGGGAGCTTGGCCACTTCAGTATATATCAGATCTGCAGAACGCTTCTTCCACATGCGGAGAAAAGGGGGAGAGTATGTTGGTTTTGATCCATCCTTTGCCCTTGATGTCAAAGGGGGAGAGTGACATGGTGTTTGAATGAAGAGAAAGAATAGTGTCAAAAATGGGGAGAGTGACATGGTGTTTGAATGAAGAGAAAGAATAGTGTCAAAAATGGGGAATATGACATGGTGTCATTGTATTCTTAATGTACCTATCTACTGTGGTAACCAAACACCATCGTGGTTGCCATCAAGTCCAAAGGGGGATATTTTTGGAAATATGATGCAAAGTGTTGTCCTTGATGGCAACCCACTAAATGAAGATGAAGACATGCGACTGTTGACATGTGTTGTCCTTGATGGCAATCCACCTGAAAGGATGTAAATCTAATATGAAAGGATGTTTGTTAGCAATATGATGATGAGTATTGTCCTTGTATGGCAAGATGATGGCAACTTACTGGATGAAGTTGTGCTTGATAGAATATGTCTTGATGAACTAAATATGATGTATCTGCAGTGTGTACAGAAGGTAATGAAGAAAGGAATTCAGCATGTGCTAGATCTATGGTAAAAAGAGTATGTCTTAAGGCATACGCAGATCTGTCTAGGGGAAGTCGCGTATGCACGCGGGAAACAACATTCCAAGTTGGGTATGGGAAAAAGCGCTCATAAAGTGCAAAACCAGGGGTAACCACCATGGTATTGACCCATTGTATTGGGTAATTATTTGTCTAAATGACCCCGTCCAGGAATACCATCGGAAGTAATGTAGTTTTGGGCTCATGGTATTTTTTTGGCTCATGGTATTGAAAAAGGGGCCCGTGGTATTGAAGAAGGATAAACCTATATAAGGAGAAGAAATTCATTGTGAAAATTATGAGTGTGGGTGCAAGATGTCTGAGCTTGAATGAATACTTCTCTCTGAAGTATATCTGAATGGAAAGGGTTACAATTGAATGATAGATCTGAATGTATGATGCACCAATGATGAAGAAGGGGATCTAGATCTGAAATGTACTTGTATATGCTAGATCTGCTTATGGAAGACTTAGATCTGAAATGAGGCGAACATCTGTCTGAAGTAAAAGGGGAACTCTGAACTGAATATCTGATCTGAAGAAGTATGCTGCTCTATAATGGTTGAAGATCTATACGCTAGTTCGCCGCAGAGGAAGCGCGTATATACGCGGTTTCGATGAAGAGAAAGCGCGTATGTGCAATGAAATATGTACGGAGGTATACGCTGGTTTATGTGAATGGAAGCGCGTATATACGTGACATCAGTGAAGGGAAAGCGCGTATGCAAACTAGGGTTTGCTGAAGTCTATGGTAAGAAATATCTGATCTGTTCTGATGGTTTACTGATATCTGTCAGTGAGTTATATGTATCTGGTTCATGGTTGACTGTGTTTAAAAGTATGGAAAGGGTCCAGTCTGAAAATATGATGAAATGTGGCCTGCAAGTTGTGTTCTATTGAAGTTGTTGGATCCAGTGTGAAAATTGATGAAACGTGGTCCAAGGTGGTGCTGAGGGTTGTAGCCTTCAGTCAGGGGGTTTTAGCTCCCTTCCAGGTGAGGCTGGTAAATGAGAGCAGGGGGTCGTAGCTCCCTTCCAGGTGAGGCTGGTAAACGAGAGCAGGGGGTCGTAGCTCCCTTCCAGGAGAGGCTGGTAAACGAGTCAGGGGGTTGGAGCTCCCTTCCAGGAGAGGCTAGTAAATGAGCGCAGGTGGGTGCCTGCGTGCTGGTAGGAGTCTGCACCAGCACATATGTTGTAAGATGTTTTCTCTATAATAAAATATTGAAGGCTGAGCAACTGCAGTGGTGGTTTTCTCCCGACTTGGGTTTCCACCTAAAAATCCTGGTGTTCATGTGTGATGCTTTGTGTGATGGTTTATTCTGTTCTTACTGCACATGTTTACTGTTTTATAGAACATCTAATGAATGAATGATGGAATGATATAAGTGAAGAACTAATAGCATAATTAGATCTCTGTGTATACGCGAGTTTTATGAAGGATACCCGCGTGTATACGCTACTTGGCTTCAGCAAAGTAGCGTATGGGTTTTTAGCGTATGGGTTTAGAGCATGAAAAAAAAAGTAAAAAAGTTTTGAATATGCGGTAAATGTGATTCACCCCCCCTCTCAGTATTTTTCCCAACACCCTTTGTGTCATACCTAAAATATCTTCATTGGATTTGCAATAGTCTTGGTACTTATTCAAGAATATGTTCTTCATGTCTTCCCATGTTTTGATACAGTTCCCACCTAGGCTCATGAACCATCGGAGAGCTGCTCCTTTTATAGTAAGAGGAAACACTTTCAATATTTGGTCGTTAGTACAATAATCATATCCTCTACAAAGTATTTCAAACTCAAATAAGAATGCATCTGGATCTTCATTTGTCAAACCATGAAAATTTGGTAGAGACAATGGGGGAATTATGTGCATTTGTGTCTCTTGTCCTAGATCTTTGATAGGGAATTCAAAAGTTGCAATGTGAGCCATTTCTTACCATAATAGAAGACGTTCTTCAAGTGTTTCTTTAAGGATCCTCCTTCCAATGTTCCTATCAATTGGTTAGTGAAATGGGTGGTGCTTACATCACCACTCGAGTGGAATTACAAGATTTTTTTTTAAATTTCTACCTCTAAAATTAAAAAAAACGCAAACATTCATTTATACCTTAAGATTTCACTCAATTCTACTATGAAGCGGGCCAATGAACAAGTGTGTTTCTTTCTCGGTGCGCAGGTTCTTACCTTCCGTCTTTAATACCCAATTCTTCCCAAGCAGAAAAAATTAAATATGCATCACTCTTTCTAAATGGCATACACTCTCCCCGGCAACGACGCCAAAATGTTAAGGTACAAAAGGTGTCTTTTTAATGCCTATTTATCTCACATTAATTATCAATCCATGAGAGACTTTTTATTTCAAGAGTGTACTCATTCTGACGCAGCAATTTATCCAAGAGTAATGCCTTGTAATATGTAGTACAGTGTTTCAAATGCAAAAGTAAACATATGCTTGAAAAAGAAATATAACTACAACAGCATAAACTCAAATGCTCTGAAATCTTAATTAAACCAATCTGCAAAACATTGATCAGGAATAAAATGGTAATAACTCCTTCCCTTAGAAATCGATGCAAGATAACCAATCTGGGAACTTGGAAGCAATAATCAGTGTCCTCTACAGTTGGTGATCTTAAAACAATCGAAATGAAAGCAAACTCAATCTTCGTGCTAATGAAAATAACTGAAAGGAACAAAATCTAGAAAGGAACAAAAATATGAACATAAATTCTAATTCTAACGCAATTAGGCAACTGATATCAATACTCCATTCCTGTTGACAGCTAAGACTATGAAACAATTCATTGGAATGAATCATAAATCAATGGAACAACAACGCTTTATAAAAGATAGCAAGATGAATGAGATAGTAAATACAATCCTTGATAAGATAGAATAGCAGTGCAATTCATTAACGTATATATCAAATATGAATTCAATCCAACAACAATCAAATAAATATATAATCGTAATGAATCTAAATGAAATTATCACACAACAAAAATAAAAGAATAGAAATACAAACAGCGGATCGCTCCACCAGGGTCGGGCCCTCAACCGCCGGTGAAAGCGTCGCTGGGCTACTGAAGAGCTTGAGAAATGGAACGAGAACGCCTCTTTTTATTAATCAAACATGAATAGCTTTTACATCAGTTTCTCTTTGATCACAAGAGTCAAGGAATTACAGTGTTACAAAGGGAATTCAATAATCATCCATTGTTTTTAAATACACAACACATGCTCTCCTTTTATAATCAGAAGGAAGAGAAATTAAATAGCAAATATGATCTCCCATAACAATATTGGATTGTTCCCAACAACTTGATCAAATAGAAAATACATTTCCAACAATCTTTCAACAAGAGCAAGGCGAATTTGGCTTTGCAGCTGAGATTTGGAGGACGACCGCAACAACAAATCTGAGAAAATTGTGCTCAAATAACCCTGTATTTCTCTCAATACATGCCGAATTTGGGCAAACCAATTTTTGAAAAAGTTAATTTGGCCCGTTCTGGACAAAACTCATGTTCCGGATTTTCCATATTCTTCTTCATTTGCCTAGAATATTAACTGCAAAAATGTCACTTCTTATTCCACTAAATTTCTGAGTTGGAATATTTGATGATGATTTGGAGATCAAATATTCAATTTGGGAAATATCTTGGAGGCTAAAATGGTGAGTGATATTACAAAATATATTAATAAACCATCATTGATAAAATAATGCATAATAATCATCAATTTATTAAAAATAAAGGAGAATAAATAATATTTATCCATAAGAGCATAAATCATTATAAAATGGATTTATATGATAAATTATAATAAATGGCTTGATAAAGAAGAGTAAAATTGGATGAAATAAGTGTTAAAACGTGGTCGTATTCATGGCCCAACATCGTGTAGCCCTGCAACACGACAATCATCGCACAATAGTGCCGGCCCACTTTATCTTGTAGTTTCCCTAGGGAGCAATGGGCTAGGTCCCTCGGCTTGTATATAGTCTGCTAACAGAGGACAGTTAGCCTTGGTGTGACCATTCACCCTGCATCGTATGCACCATATTTCAAGGCTAGCCTATACTCCTTGCTCCTTTCATAGATTCTGGATTTCCATGTGCATCACCTCTAGTAGTCCTTGGATTTGTCAGACGACCAACTGGGTATCATCTCTAGGCACAGCTTCTAACTTCATAACAACCTCCAAGGCTTTTTACTGTGATTCGAAATTTTAGTGACCCATAGGTATGCGCAGGTGATGCAAAAACATAACGATGAACCATTACGTGTGTTGTATGTCATCATACTGAAATCCTCCTTCTCTAATCACCTTGTTCAGTCGTTAATCGGCCTCCCACACGGACTCAGAGGGCCCTTGCTTGAAATTCTTTAGGTCCACCACTATTTGCGAGTAGCACTTAGGCTTCTTGAATTGTTGTTTTAAGGCGTTCTTAATCTCTTCAATGGTTGAGTTCACATGCTAGCCTATGTATCCCATGTACCAACCCAAAGCTCTTCCTTCAAAGGTAAGGGACTGTTGTGCCCTTTTCACCGTATCACTAGCTAGGTTCTGCGCAGTCCATACCGATCCTCCAACAAAACAGAACTGATCCATGTCCTTGTCTCCCACACCCTTAAAGGTAAGTAACTTCATGTGTGCAGCCATGTTGTCTTCCGATGGTGGCGAAGTGTAGGTGAATTCTTAACCCTATGCTGGTTTGAAAGTGGTGAGGCTGGAGGACTTTGCACAGCTGCTTCTCTTACCGAATTGTAGATAGATATATCTCCTTCTTGGTTGGTCCGATTGTATTTGCCACTTCACGTTGTACTTCCGTCCAGATCAGAGGTCATTCACTCGGAGTGGCTACACAGAATACTCTTTTCGCACAGTAATATCTTGATCAGTAATGGTAAGGTTTTCAGAAGCTTACCCTGGAAACCCTTGAAAAATGGTCGCTCTCCTTCAAAATAGGAGAGGAATTGAGCGATGAAAAACTCTGTTACAAATGCTTCTAGCACTCTATCCACCCAGTGATACACTGTGCGAATGATGGTGTTATCAGTCTTCTCTAATTGTTGGATCAATTCTGGGGTCCACTATCTAACCCACTCATCTTTCCAACATGTCTGAAATTCAACCAGCCTTGCGAGCCACTCCTAGAGTTCGATCGATTTTTTTACAAAGAATATATCATAGCTCTCCATGAAAATATACTTGTTCTTCCAATAACAGTGGTCAAATTCTTACTACAGTTTTATTTTACTGTGAATTCCTGAACTTGTATTTCAAACAATTCATCGACTTCTTTTCTTTTAGTTTTCCAATACGACCTTGGCATTACCCGATCTCTCTCAAAATGCTCCTGGTCCCGGAAACGAAACCATTTTTTGTCTTGAGGGGTCCTGACCCAGGTTCAGAGGTTAAGGTTTGCCAACAAACCCCTATACTACTTGCCCTTTCGGCAGTGACCTTCTTTCGCAGGCCAAAGTCTCACCCGAAGTAGTATGGGAGGGTGCTGGAACCAGGTTTCTGCACCCTGAGAGAGAGGAGGTAAGTTAAGTTTGCAGCTTCTGAGGTTCGTAATAGATAGATATATACTCTGAAATGTTCGTAGCATAATCAACACAACGTTAAACTCAACCTAAACAAATTTTTATCAAATATAGATCTATTGAAGAGCCTCGCATCCATGTGTGTCTTGCCAATTATCAGAACAGAGCAAAGGATTCACAGCTAATCATAGTTACAGATCATAAATATAGACAATTTGCAGCTTAAGAAAATAACATAGTCACTTTTCGTATCTTAAATTAGTAACACAAAAGCATCTAGAACTTAACTAGATATTATAGATTCATATCAACAATACTTTCCAACAGATTCAGATATTCCAACAATACTTCCACATTCATTAGTCTTTTATATCTACTTACAATACCCAAAACCGGCCCACGCACATAGCCTAGCGGGGTCCGCACATAGCAGGACTGAGGATCTTCGTGCACACAGCAATAAGAGTCCTTACACTAAACAACCCTAGACAGATATAACAGTTCCCACGTAGCATGAATTCCAATTGTTTCCTACCATGACTCAAAAATGGTTCATCTATTTATAGCATTTTAGCCTTTGCATCAAATGGTCCACAAATTGTGGTTTACGAACTCTTGGTATACCTTTGACCCATTTACAATGCACTAGGGGCTTTGACCCACACCAAAGCCCATGCATTAGACTAAAATATGCAAAAAATATACAAAAATACTCAAAACTATCCCAATTCGCAGCCTTTGGAGGACCCTGTTCCAACACCTCCTAAATGTTTCTTTTCCTCAAGAAAAAATAAATAAGGATGCTGCAAAATATTCTCTCCTTCCTAAGTGGCATCCTCATCAGGTAGATTCCTCCATCAAATCATATATTCTCTAATCGCCCTGTTTCTTAGCCGCCTCTCTCGGGTATCCAAGGTAGCCTTCGGTTGTAAAACCAGATGGCTTTCATAATAAATAGGTGGGAGATCCATGGTGGCAACCACATATTTTCCAATGGCTTCTTAAGGCATGATACATGAAAGATGTTATGGATCTTTCTTCCAGTGGGAAGCTCCAACTCATGTGCTACTTCCCCAACACGACGGATCACCCTATATGACCAATAGAACCGAGGCTTAAGCTTCTTAGCCCCCATCTCCTTTAGTGTAGAATATATGTATGGTTGAAGATGAAGATATACCAAATCATCAACCTCAAACTACCTCTCTATCTGACCACAGTCTCCATATAACTTCTGTTGGTTTTGTGTTGTAGTAATGTTGTCCTTGAGGGCCCAGAGTAAATCCTGACTCTCCTGAATCCACTTCTTTTATCTAGGATCCTTTCTTGCCCCAAACATCACATCAACAAATGATAGAGAATCATACCCATAAAGAGCCAGAAATGGAGTCATGTCGATGGACATGTGGAAAGTTGTGTTGTAGCAATACTCGCCCAAATGGAGCTAGCACATCCATGCTATTTGCTGTCCTGAAACATAGTTTCGAAAGTAGCCTTCAAGCCACTTGTTTACTATCTCTATTTGTCCATCGGTTTGTGGGTGATAACTAGTAATCAGTGTTAACTCAACACCCACTAACAGAAAAATTTCCTGCCAAAATCCACCCATGAAGCAGCTATCACGATCAATGACTATGGTCTTTGGAAGACCATGCAGTATAAATACATATCTAAAGAAGAGATCATCTACCTGTGAAGTAGCATATCCTCTAGAAATAGAAAATAAATTTGAATACTTTGTTAGTCTATCAACAACTACAAAGATACAATCCTTACCCTAAACTATAGGTAGACTGGTGATGAAGTCCATGGAGATACTCTTCCACTTCCCTTCCATAATAAGGAGTGGTTGAAATAGTCTTACTGGATGGTTGTGTTTCCCTTTTTTTTGCTGGAAAAATACACACTCCTTGATGTTTTGGAGCACATCCTCCTTGAGACTCTTCCATGAGAATCTCTCCCGAATAGCTCGGTATGTCTTGGTGAATCCTTGATGTCCAAAAAAAGGTGAATCATGTGATGCCTGCAAAATCTTCTTCTTGAGTCTAGAATCTTTAGCCAAGAAGACCTGGTCTCAGTAATAGATGACCTCATCCATCATTATATACCTCTCATGAGTCACTTGACCATCTAGGATCTCACATGCAAAGCGGTATTTGGATTACTCTACTAGAAACTAGGTCTTCCAATCCGTATCCATAGTCATCAAAGACAGCGTTGTTGGCCTTCGAGATAGAGCATTTTCCACTAAAATTCTCTTCCCCTTGAAATATTCAATGTCAAATTCATATGCTTGGATCTTTCTCACCCATTTATGTTACCTCTCCTATAGCTGCTTCTGCTTAAGAAAGAACCAAATACTGTTGTGATCAGTCTTCAGTCGGAATCTATTACCCACCAAATATTGCCAGAACTTAGCTAAACCATGCACAATATCCAAAATTTCCTTATCATATATGGGATATAATATCTCATGTGGTAGCAGATTCCAACTCTCAAAATATATGGGGTTTCACCCTTGCATCAATACTGCTGCAATTCCCTCCCCTAAATCATCACATTCTAGCACAAAGGGTTGGGTGAAATCCAGTAAAACCAACACTGGGAAGCTACTCATCACCTCCTTAAGCCTATCGAGGGCTCTCTGCATTGTGGCTATCCAACTAAAAGCTCCCTTCTTATTCAAGTATGTAAGGGGTGCTACCAAATGAGATAACCCTTTGACAAACTTCCGATATTAGGTATAAATGCCTACAAAACCCCAAAGTTCTATGACATTCTTTGGCTCAGTCCAATCTCTGATAGCACAGATCTTCTCTTCATGAACTCTCACCCCATCTAATCCAATGATGTGGCCCAAATAGAGCATCTTGATGAGTCCAAACTCACACTTGGAGAACATATCATAGAATTGTTTCTCCTCAAGTATGCGTAATACTGCCTCAATATACTGTAGATGCTCCTCCCATGTGTGGTTGTAAATAAGAATTTAATCAAAGAAGACCAATACAAAATTTCTCAAGTGACCACAAAAAATGTGGTTAATTCAAGACTGGAAGGTTTCTGGAGCATTGGTTAGCCCAAAAGGCATCACCAAGAACTCAATATGGCCATAGTGGCATCTAAATGCGGTCTTGGGGATATGTTGGTCCATCACCTTGACCTGATGGTACCCCGACCTCAAATCAATATTTGAGAAGTATTTGGATCCCCTTAGCTCATCCATAAACTCATTGATCCTTGGGATTGGGTATTGGTTCTTCATTGTCTTCTTGTTCAAGGCCCTATAGTCAATGCACATCCTCAATGTCCCATCCTTTTTCTTCACCAAAACTACTAAATAATCAAAAGGACTAATGTTAGGTCGGAAATGTCCTAAAGCTAAGAGCTACTGAATGGATTTTTCAATCTCATCCCTATAGATTTTGCGATTCCTATAGGGTGTGGTGATAACTTCTTAGATCCCCTGCTCCAACTCAATAGTGTGCTCAAATCATAGGTCAGGTGGCCTCCCTGGTGGAATATCTCCAAATACTGTAGAATATCGGTCTAGAATAGATTGTACATTTGGTTGTACCAGTGCATATTTGCCCCTTTCTTATGACATACACAGTTTTATTGGCCACTCTATGTCCCCTCGATGTAAATCAACCTCCATCCTATGTGCTGAGATAATCTGGGGTAGATAGGTGTGTATGCTCTTGATTTTCTGATGCTTACCACTGCCCTTATTTGTCCATTCAATATCCAAGGTTTCCTAATTAGTGGTAACCTTCCCTAAGGTGGTTAACCACTAAACACCCAATATCACATTGGTGTCTGTAATATCAACCACAAAGAAGTGGTATTTCAATGTATAGGTTCCCATACTGATAGTTAATATTGGAACATATTTGGCACCCTACATGGTTCTAGCTCTTGGAACCAAAACTGAGAAGCCCTCAAAGTATTCTATGTGAATGCTCCTCCTTTGTACCAACTGAGTATCAATAAATTTATGGGTGGCCCCACTGTATATCAATACCGATACTCTCTGCGCCTGAATAGTACCTCTAAATCTGAATGTTAGATACTTGGGAACCCCCCACAAAGTTACAATAGTTCCTTGAGCTGGAGAAAATTCTCCCTCCACACCTCCTGTTGGTGGTGCAACCTCTCCTAAGGCTACAATGTTGGTATCCTTCTGCAAGCCTTTTTCTTCCTACTCTTCCTCATCACAGAACACCTCAACACAAAGTGCCTTCCCTACAACACATTGATGTCCTATTACCGATGGCTCTCAAAAAGTGAAAAAAAAATTCTCCTTCTTAGATCTCCCCAGACATCGTCATTAGGATATCTCTTCTTATCATTCTTCACATATTCACCCTTTTCTTCAGAGGAGAAATTTTTTTGGAAAGGGGCCTTTACTATGGGTAAATCATGCTATAAATCTCTAGCTCTCTCCATGGCCTCTTGGAGAGTATTTGGTCTAGTGAATTTTACCAACCCATGCAATGATTCAACCAACTCATCAATAAACATGCACACCCTCCTAGCCATAGATGGGTCAGATACCAACTCTGAAAGCTTTAGAAATTTAGAGATATAAGTATCTAGATCTCTAGTCTGCTTGAGCTTGGTTAGCTCAATAAAATATGCTTATGGATTCCTTGGGTTAAATATATCCACCAACCTCCAGGTGAATTCTATATGAGAAGTGAGACTAGCATGTGCTATTGTGGATAGGCCATGAAACCACCACTCATGTGCTTCACCTTCTAGGTGCAGCGCTGCTATCTTGATGGTCTCCATCTCTAAAACTTTGTTTAGTTGAAAATAAGTATCCAACTTCTCTACCCAAGCCTTGGTTGTGCCCTTGTGTGACCCATCATAAGAGGGAAAAAGTAACCTACCCATAGTATGTTGTATGTCTTGGTTCTGCATGTACCCTCCACTTTTATGGTTATTGTGGGATCTTCTGCGATACTTAATCATAAAGAACTCCTAGAAGTTCAGGAGCTCCTTGACCCTCTGAGATTGAGATTCATATTCTAAGAAATAATCACCAAGGTTTTCTTCTCTTTGTGGCCCTCCTACCCCATTTCTAGTTTAAATGATTGTGGTCATGATGGAGCAATGTGAGGGAGGATGTACTGTTGATTTCTCATACCATAAATGTGAGGTCCCAGAACTTTCTGCATGATGAAACCCTCTAAGGGATTCCTTATTCCTTTCTAATATCATATCCTTGATATCTTTATCAATGGTTTGCATGGTATTAAGAAGAATATTTTGGATCTCACTTTCCTCCATTTCTATAGATGTATTTCCCCACAAGCTGAGCCAATATTATGCAATGCTACCACTGCAATATTCCAAATTAGGAAAAGCAGTTATATTGAACATAAAACTGGAATGTACAGAAAATATCAATACAAACACCTAAGCAAATCATAGATCCATTATATTATGTATCACAACAACAAAATATACAATATGTTGAGGAACAAATCACTCAAACCAGGAAAACAAGCCTCCAATGCCCAAATAAAATAAAACCACAAGTGATGTTGCTATATAGAAATGACAGAGTACATGAAAGCGTAGTTATAGTAAGATTTAATGTAGCTGGGAAATAGAAACAAGTGGATTATTGATATGATGCTCAAAAGGATTTGAAAATGGAGAACTAGTCTCTCAAACACAATCCCAAGATACCCCATAAAGGGTTTCTTGAAATACACAAGATGTAAAAAGTGCAGACTGCAACTCTATGGCTGAATCACACTGTATCATTGGAGATATGTTGAAACATGGCTGATATAACAAGAAAATGGTTGTAACATCACCTCTCTAGCTTTCCAGGTGAAGGGTTGCTCCCTTCACTAGGAAACTATCTCATAAACATGGTTTTTCAACCCTCCACAGCAACACCCTACAAAATAATGTAGATCCTCAAGGATACTGCGCTGTGGCTGAAGGTAGATACTTGGCCCAATGATGAATGGTGGAAATGAAGCTTAGAATAGCTCTCTTGAGTGGTCGCTCAAGGTGCCCCGAGGTAGATTCTGGGATTCCCGCCTGGAAATACCCTTGTACTAAACAGTACAACAAACTCCGCTAAAGAAGTGAAGCATGAAAGAACTCATAAGACTCAAACATAAACGATATTTTGAATGCCTCTCATGGCTTCCATCCCCTTCCTTATATTCTTGGTGAGCTTCCTCATGCTTGGCCCCACTCATATATGATTCCACTTCCATTCAAAGAATGCTCCTCCAAAACTGTGTTGTCCCCACTAGCTCCACTCTCTCCTATGGCAGCGTTGTTGATTTGGTCAACCTTGACCAAGTCTACATGCATTGACCCCTTTCACACCAAGGGTTTCTTTATTTCAGCTAGATAAGTGATCCACATTCACACTAGAAGTGGTTTCATTCCTACTAAATATATTTAAGGGTCTCTTTACCCCACTTATTCATCTAAGCTAATTGGGAATATTACAAGTGCACTAAACACACCAACATAGTTATGAAACCAGCTCCAAAAATAAAATAAAAGAGAGATCAACGCGTTAGAAATAAGCCACTTCGAGGGGGAAACCTCTTTTACATTACATAAATGAACAATTCTTGGATCATATAAATGAAATTTTTTTATATATAGGAGTCCATGGGGTCACAATATAACCCTAGTTGACCTAACAATAACAATGTAAAAGCATAATAATAACAATATGGGGGTTACAAGGGTACAACAAATAACAATAATGGGGCTACAATAACAATAATTATGGACTACACTAGTAATATAGGGACCTAACATGCCCCTCTCCTTCAACAAACTGTTTTCCTCAACACTTGAGTGGATTTGGATGCTATTGTTTAAAATTCTCATCCCCCCATGTAGAATCTTGAGTGGGTAAGTTCTTCCACTTGATGAGATAATATGAAATTGATCAATTTTGTAGTTGTCGAGTTCTTGTTTCCATGATTGCTTCAAGTTCCAATATGACTTTTCCTTCCTCATCAATTTTTGGAAATATTGTATGAACTGGAAGTTTGTCACCTATAACCTTCTATAAGCATGAAACATGGAAAGCTGGATGCACTCAAGAAGAAGTAGGAAGATCCAATTTGTATGCCATAGTACCAATATTTTGAAACACCTTGTAAGGACCATAGTACATTGGCGATAATTTATTATCCTTCTTATCTTGCTTGAGGGAAATTTTTTGGTATGGTTGTAGCCATAAAAATACCTAGTATCCTACATCAAAAATTCTCTTGCTGCGATGTTGATATGCCTGTTGTTTCATTCCATTTTGTGCCAAATTTAGTTTATCCTTTAAGAGTTGGAGAACTCATTTTTGATGCTTGATGTGATTTTCCACTGCTTCAACCTTATTATTTTTCTTAAATATGATGTGATGGATGGTGGATAACATCCATAAAGTGCCATACATGGGTTCATTTTTTCTGCAGTATGGAAGGAAGTGTTATACCATCATTCAACAAGAGGTAACCACTTGACCCATTTTGTTTTTTTATCACATACAAAACAACAAAGATATCCTTACAATTTTTTTTCACTATCTTAGTTTTCCCATCGGATTGAGGATGATAAGATGAGCTCTGAGCTAGTTGAGTACCCAAAGAAGAAAATAATTCCATCCAAAAATTTCCAGTAAAAATGGGATCTTAGTCACTTACATAATCTTTGGGTTTCCATGTAGCTTTCGAATTGTTTCCATAAATGCAGTAACAAATGTACTTGCTTTAAATGGATGAGATAATGCACAAAAGTGTGCATACTTGGTAATTATATAAACTACCACCTTTATGACACTCTTTCCTTCAGACTTAGGTAAACCTACCATAAAACTCATTGAAATCTCCTCCCAACGTTGACTTGGAATGGATAAAGGTTGTAGAAGACCCGGGGTCTTAATTGTCTCAAATTTATTTTGCCAGAAAACCAAACATTCCGCCAAAAAAATTTAAATATTGGATTTAAGGCCATCCAAAAAATTTATTTCTTCACCCTGTGGTAAGTTTTTAAAAATATTCAGTGTCCTCCTAAGGGATAAGTGTGCAATTCCAAAAGAATATTTTGTTTTAGTTGGGAATTCTTACAAATATATAAGTGATATTTATAACAAAACGAATCATTTTTCCAACTAAATGTATCAGATGAACTAGGATCTTGTTGCAACTTTTGGATGAGTGTTGACACTTATTCATCCTTCTTCCATTCATCGCCTATTTTGATTATCCAATCTGGTTGGATAATAGAAATGGCACAAAAAAATGCTTCCACCTCTTCATCCTTTCTTGAGAGTGCATCTGAAACAACATTTAGATTCCCTTTTATGTAGATGATTTCAGAGTCATAACCCAAAATCTGTGTCACTGAGTTTTGCTGCTCTTCTCAAGATAGTCTCTATTTGAAAAAGTGTTTAAGACTATCATGATCATTTTTTACCTTGAAGTGTCTTCTGTAATGTCCCATGTGTAGGTAGGGCCCGCAGCCACATGTCTGGGGTCTACGTAATGATGGATATTGTGCAAGGGTCCCCACCCTCAGATGCTCCAGTGGGGTTTAAGACCCACCCTTAACACCCTAGGTTACTGCCCTCACTACCATACTAGTCTTTTGGTGTAGTGGTTGGGCCTAAGTGGTATCAAAGCCGAGGTCTCGAGGTCGAGACTCACAGAGCATGGTGGGCTGTAATGTCCCATGTGCAGGTAGGGCCCACAACCATGTGTCTAGGGTCTACGTAATGAGGGGTACTGTGCAAGGGTCCCTACCCTTATATGCTCCAGTGGGGTTTAAGACCCACCCTTAACACCCTGGGTTGCTGCCCTCACTACCAGATCGGTCTTTTGGTGTAGTGGTTGGGCCTACGGTTACTTGTATTTCAGCCAATCCTTCTTAGGATTGTTGTAAATTTATTTTTATGGGTTGAGCGCTTTCTCCCCCTCGTTTCTTTGAGATATCATTGTCACATCATTTTATTTTAATATTATATGTTGTAGTGTCTCCTATAGATAGTGTTGTCATAGCTAGGGAATATTTCTATAGTAGTGTTCTGTCACATTTGATGCACATGTCTTATTGAGCCTTTCATTACCTAGCTTGAGTGAGTGATTCCTAAAAGCATTGTACTCTCTTCCTGCTATATTATGTATTGATCAGCTATTTGCATCTCCATGTGTCATGGCTCATTAAAATAATGTTGTGTATTCAATCCTTGCTCAAGTATTGTTGCAGCCCCTTCATCAAGAATTTTTGAGGATATCTAAGTGTGGTAGATCTGTTTAACCACCTTAGAAGGAATTCTTTGGAGCCTCCTCTTGGATTTAGCACTTAAACACATTTTTCTAAGGGATCCAAGTATTGGTTTCAATTCCTGTAGCTACCATTATTGGAAAATACATTTTCCAGTCATGCCATGCTAGCTATTCCAGATTTGGAATATTACAGTGGTATCAAAGCCGCTTTCTTGGCTCAGCCTATGAGTCTAAGCCCAAGAAGATAAAAATATTGAAGAGGATGGGATTTATCTCATCATATTTCAGATCCATGAAGAACCTCCACAAGGAGGATAAGCATAAAGAAGAGGAAGAACCCTGCACTTCCTATTCTCATCAAGGAGACAAAGAAATAAGCAGGAAAAAGACTCCATCTTTTGGAGAAGAAACATGGGATAAGCTTTCTAAGCTTCTTCCTAAATCTATACATATGATTAATGAAGAGTTCAAGGAGATCAGGAGGCAGATGCATGGATAATCGCATGGAGGGTTTGATTCTAAAGAAAAATCTAGATTTGAGGAGTGTGAGAATGTAGCTACACATCCTAATACTCAGCGCAGTCACATGCATAGGATTGCCGGAAGAGGGATGGAAAGAGAAGAACAGGTTGATAGGAGGGAAACCCTTAGTGATTTCTTGAAAGAGTATGAGTCTCAAACTTAAAATTTTAGAGAACATCTTGGTTTTTTAGAGTTTTTCAAGATAAAGGTGAGAGGAAAAGAGTAGCACGATAGATTTCATCTATATACCTTTGAAGGTTCACCTGTATGTTCAGCCAAAGCTTGGGTGGAGGAGTTAGAGACTTTTTTGCAGTAGCACCACATTCCTGAGGATGAAGCCATCAAATTTGCAGTGCTACATTTGAGAGGTAAGGCTTTTTCCTGGTGGATCTTTGAATCTTTTTCTTTGAGAAATGTAAACATTGAATTAGTGAAGAGATTTGATAAAAATATTCATGAGACACACATGGTGGGAGTAAACAAGAAAACTCAAACAAAACCATTTCAAAAAAACTTGCACCATACTTTGCCAAAAGAGAAACCTTCTTCTCACACTTTTGAGCAGGAGAGCATGGAGATCTATAATTCAAGAAGGGATCCAATCATTGGAGAGTTTCCCACTCATGTTGCAGAGATTGAGGGAAACAACACTATTAGATCTAGAGTTGATCTAGCACCTGATGCAGAGGAAGGAGGAGCTCTTGCTCCAAGTAGAGGGATGCTTGCATATTTGCAAGGAAGTCCCTAGGATCTCATGTGTGGAGATCAAGGCACAACTCATGTTTTACATGTGCCATTGTTGAGGAGGTGTGGAACCATGGAGACACAAGGAGAAGGTAGGGAGAAGACCCAGCATCATGAGATGAGGAGTATACAACCCTATTCATTTCTATAGGTTGATGCAACTAAGGAGGTGATTGGATTGCATAGTGGAAGCATGCAGAGCCTTCTCCATTCATCTATTCAGTCATCTCTTGCTGATGATGTCTCATTTCATGGAGACATTTTTCCGGGGAGACCAATGGATTAGCAGAGGAGGATGGATTCTTCACATGTTTGGGCACCAAACATTGATTTCAAGAGGGTGGAAACCTGGAGAGAGCTTGATACAACACTGGGAGTTTGGGGTAGAAACAAGGAGAGAGAGAGCATTCTCTCAACATCATCAGTACCCACTTCCATTTGAGATTCTGCATTGTGGCAGAAGCAGCGAGGGAAGGACAAAAACCTTCCAACTTGCATCTTTGACATAGGAGATGTCAAAGGAGAGGGCAACCATATGGCAGATGTTCTTCATGCGAGATCATCAGCACTGTCACTATGGACGTTAGATCCATATTGGAGCTCCCAGTTGTTGGTGGAGTATTCCAAGGATCTCTTTACTTCCATGATCTTGGATGACCAGTTGCACTAGGATGGATATTCATTCAGAGATGGGGTCATCTTTTATCATGGTATGATCTTCTTTCCTAGAGCTTCCAAGCTCAAGGGGAAGTTACTACAAGTAGCTCGGGAGGATTTCCTTTTCATCCCCACTTGTTTTATGAGAGCATACCACACCATCATGGAGGGGTATTTTTGGATGGGCTTTAAGGAGGAAATATGTTAGCATATGAGGAGATGCATGGTTTTCATAGAGATGGAGGAGAGACATGACTCTTTGAGAGAGTTCACATGGCCACATCTTTTCTCTTTGAAGATGAGAGGAGACTCACTTCTGAGCCACTCCACTTGTACGAACAGAACATATGGAGTCCCTTAACCATACATGTCCAGGATGTTGCTCCAAGGAGGAGCATTCTTTCTTTAGAGCTTCATGGTCTAGTTGAGGCCATAAGCATGATTGGTGGGCATTCCCTAGGAGGACTTAGGGAAGAGAGATATTATGGAGGACATGCTCATTCTACACCTTACATTATTCACTTCCTCCATACTTATGAGGAGATTGGAGCAGCAGTCAAGTGGTTGAGAGGCCACTTATTTTATCCATCTCTATTGCAGTTGAGGGTCAAGCTATGCTAGTTTCACTTGAGGGACCATTGTCCTTCTTATTTTTTGCATATGGCAGCAAGTATGATCATCATTTTTTTTCCCTGTGGCTCTACTGTTTCTATCATTAGGAGCATGCTTGGGAGAGAGACACATGGGGTGAATGTGTCCTTTGAGGGAGAAATTCCTCACACTTTTTACATTGCATGTTCTAAGTGCTGCATGGGATATGATATGGTCACCTTTATAGCACAATTCTCTCTTTATGAGGTGAGATATATGATGGAGGAGATTCCATATGATGATGACTTCCAACTCATCATATATGGAGATACTTGGGACAGCTTGATTTTCACTGCAGGGCAATAGATCTTTGGAGGTCTAGTCCTCATTTTTCCATTTGAGGGAAAACTTATTGCAGCCCATGGACATCCAACACTCTACACTTATCATATCTAGAGAGATGGATAGTGTGGGGTAGGCTACATAGTCTACCATGTGCAGACTTTCATCCCACCTACTTTGCTAGAGCCAAAGGTGGATGATAGCTTTCAGGAGTTGCCTAGTTGGAAGGTGACTCATTTTTAATGGCTCATAGCTTGGAGATGGAGGATCCATATGGGAAAGATAGTTCCCAATTTTTTTCAGATCCCATTCTTCAAGGGGACCTCTGTACATCACTTTTGTATCCTCTTGAGTATTTCACCTTTACATGATGATGGTTTGATAGCTAACTTACATGCTGAGGAGGGGCAATGTGGAGGCTTGATTGATGAGATAGCATCACTTTCCTTGGAGGAGATCATCATACACAGATGCTACAGGGAGAGGAGGAGAAAATAATTCAGTCTATCCTTGCACTTTCTTGAGGACAAGAAATCTTTGAGAGGGGAGGACTGTAATTGGAACATTAGTTTTTTTTTATTTCATCTAGGATGTGAATAAAATGGGTAAGAGGACCATGAATAGGAATAACATCCTACATAATGTGAAAATGATCCATGGAGCAGCTTTATTTTGAACCTTAAAGTGTGAAAAGGGGCAAATCCATGAGGACAAGGTCAAGTTTGACCAAGTCAACAGCGTTGCCTAAGAGGTGTAGCTTGCATGAGAAGACAACATAGTTTGAGAGGGAGGAATATTCCTTGTGGAAGAAACCCTAATGTGTGGGGTCTAGGGCAAGAGAGATTTCACTTGTATAAAAGGAGGTAGAGGCAACCATAGTGGGACATCTTTTGAGCATTTGATCATTTGTCTGCTTAGACATATTTGTAGACCCGGCTATTCAGCTGAGTTACAGTGCTGCTTAGCACGAGGGATTCCTGTTTAGGATTTATTCTCTTTATTGAGAGGTCTCTTGGAGGATTTCACTTCATCTTCTCCATATCTTGGCTCAAGGCCAAAGCCACTTCCATCAGCCACTGCATTATTTTTCCTGAAGTATAATGTAGTGTTGCTAGGTGTTGTAGTGGAGGGTTCCACAACACCTTCCCTTGGCTCAAATTTCAGAGGAGGGAGATCCTATTCCTCCGGGAGGTTATTGAAGGTAATTTGAGAGATGATTTGGATATCTTGGCATCAGGCCAAGCTTCTCCCATCATCAGCAGCGTAGTCCAACTCCTTGACTACGTTCTTCTAGAGTGCATCTGTAGTGACAGGTTGCACCGACATTTTGGAGGACAAGATTTCTAGTATTAGGATCAGCCTTGTACTCAGTAAATCCATTGGAGGAGGTTTGCTGCATATTGGACATCTTATTCAGCCATCTCCATATTGTATTATTTTTGAGTTACAGCTTCTCCCCAGCTACTCCAACATTTCTGCAAATTTTCCATTTGTACTTGTATTTCAGCCAATCCTTCTTAGGATTGTTGTATAGTTATTTTCAGGGGATGAGAGATTTCTCCCCCTCATTTATTTGAGCTATAATTGTCACATAATTCTATTTTCATATTATATGTTGTATTTTCTCCTCTAGACAGCACTGCCATAGCTAGGGCATATTTCTGTAGCAGTGTTTTGTCACATTTGGTGTACATGTCTTATTGAGGCTTTTATTGCCTAGCTTGAGTGAGTGATTCCTCAAAGAATTGTACTCTCTTTCTGCTATAATATACATTGATAAGATATTTTCATCCCTATGTTTCATGGCTCATTAAAATAACGTTGTGTATTCAATCCTTGCTCAAGTATTGTTGCAGCCCCTTCATCGAGCACTTTTGAGGACATGTAAGTGTGGTAGATCTGTTTAACCACCTTAGAAGGATTTCTTTGGAGCCTCCTCTTGGATTTAGCACATAGACACATTTTTCTAAGTTATCCAGGTCTTGGCTTCAATTCCTGTAGCAACCATTACAGGAAAATGTGTTTTCCAGTCATTCCTTACTAGCTATTCCAGATTTGGAATATTACATCTTCCCATTAGGTAAGGTCGCCATTTCTTTAGTGCATGTAGTATTGCCAACATTTCCTTCCCATAAATATCTTTCCTTAAATACTTTCCTTTGATTAGAATACTTTCAAAAGCAATGGATCTTCCTTCTTTCATTAAAGCAACACCAATTCCATTTCCCGAGGCATCAAATTCCACATTAAATGCTTTTGTGAAGTCTGGCGTAGCTAAGACTGTTGTTAGGCACATTGCCCCTTTAAGATGTTGAAAGGAATTATTTTCTTCGGGATTCTAGGAAAATGCATATTTCTTCAATACTGTTGTTAGAGGTTCTTCTATTCTCCCATAATTCTTAACAAAATTCTGATAATAACCTGTTAACCCGAGAAATCATTGCAACTTCTTTATGGTTGTGAGGACTTTCAATTCCTTCATGGATTTAATTTCGTTAGGGTCTACCTTAACACCCTCATGAGATACAATATGACCCATATACTCCACCTCTTGTACTCCAAATAAAAATTTGGAGGTTTTTTCATATAATTGTTTCTCCTCCAATAGTTTGATCACCTTATCAACATCTTGAACATGATCCTTCCAAGACCTTCTGTAGATTAGTATAGCATAAAAAATTACTAACACAAATTTTCTAATGAAGGGTTTGAAAATGGAATTCATCGGCACTTGAAATGTAGAAGGTGCATTTTTAAGGCCAAAAGGCATCACAAAAAATTCATAATGACCCTCATGAGTTTGAAATGTTGTTTTTAGAATATCTTCAGTCTTCATTCTAATTTGATGATATCTTGAACGAAAATCCAAATTGGTAAAATAAATTTCTCCATGTAATTCATCCAATAATTCATCAATAATAGGGAATTTATCTTTAATAATATGGACACATGCACTATGATCCATTCTTCTTGTGCACCAATACTACTGGAGCAGAGAAAGCACTTTGACTAGGTTGAATTATAACAACCTCTAACATTTCTGCAATCATACGTTCAATTTCGCTCTTTTGGACATAAAGATATCTATAAGGCCTAATGATGGGAGGAATACTTCCTAGAATCAAATGAATAGTATGATCATGATCATGAATAGGTGGGATTCCTTCAGGAGTTTCAAACACCTTGGAATGATTGTCCAATACTTTTTGGATATTCGGAGAAATAAATTATTTTGATGTTGGAGCTTCTAGTGAACATAATTGTGCTTACGCATCATTGTTCTTTATTTATAAGATTTATCATGAAATTAGATCTTATGATATTTCCCGTCTTCCCTACGATACCCCATAATTCAAGTTCCTTTCCTTCCTAAAAAATTTCAAGAAAAGTTCTTAAAAATTAAAAGCTACCATCCCCAAATATTGTAACCATTGTACTCCTAGTACAACATAAACACCTCCCATTGGAATGGAAACCATTGTACTATTCAATTCATATTCCCCCATGCTTAGCTTGATATTATGTTATTTTCAAGAGAAATTTATGGTTTCTCAATTTGCAACCATCACTTGACATTATGGTGCTAGGTATAGGAAGAAATTCAATTCCTTGGCTACCTTACAATGAATAAAATTATGGGTAGTACCTGAATCAATAAACACTATTACCTTTTTCTTATTGATATGTCCTTCTATCTTGAGAGTTTGAGGAGTGTTAATTCATGCCAATGCATTACACGATATGGTTAGAATCATTTCTTCTTTCTCGGGAGTTGGTTTCTGGTGTATATCCTCTTCTTTTGAAGTTTCTTCTTCATTTTATTCCTCCTCTTCAAAATATATGTAAAACAGTTTCTTTTAAGCACACTTGTGACCTTTAGTGTATTTTTTATCACAACTGTAGCAAAGCCTTTTTTCTCTTTTTTCTTCCAATTTTTGTGGTGTCAACCTTGTAGGTTGTGGAATTCTATGGGTAGAAACACTTCCATATTTATAGATCGGAGTCGTAGGCTTCCATGTCACCATAATTTTACATTCTTTTTCTTTCCAAACTGAATGCCTTATCCAATGAATCAAGTTCCCAAAGGTGAACCTCATGTTGGAAGTTATCCTTTAAGGTCACTATGAAGACATCAATCATGTGTTCCTCTGGAGTATCAGTTACCCTTATATTCAATTTTTGGAAGTCCTCAATGTGCTCAACCACTGAACCCTTTTGTTTGAGATTTATCAATTGTCTAAAGAAGGTGATGGTCTTTGTATCCTCATAATGTGCTATCATTTCCTTCGTAAAAACTGACCAATTGACAATTTTTTGACGGGGGAAAATCCATCGATATCATACAAATGTATTTTTTTCTAAATATAAAGTTTCCATGTGTACCTTTTGTGTGTTTTTCACATTATTGAGATCAAAATATTTCTCCATCTATAGTATCCATGTTACGAGATCCTTTCCATCAAAATTCCTCATATCAATCTTTGGAATATGGTGGGTATTCAATCCAACATTAGAATTTATGAAATCACGATTAATATTTATTTTTTTCTCACCATGAGTTTCCTCTACTATCTTTTCGCCATTAGGAATCATTTCTTGTATCAACTTTGTCAAACATTCCTTAAAACCTTCCATGTCTTCTTTTAGATCATTCTGCATGTCTTCCATGTTGTCTTTCATTTTTTCTTCTATACCATTGATCCTAGCTTCAATTTCTTCCATGGCATTCTTCAAACCATCCATCTTAGCTTCTATGAATTTCTTCAAAGTATCCACATTAGCTTCCATGCCCTTATTCAAACCATCAATATTAGCTTCCACGCCTTTCTTCAAAACTTCCATTTCATTTTTTATATCTCTTTTTGTTTCTCTTATAATTTTGATTTATATTGTTGCACTTCTTCCTGTTCATGAGTCATAGTACAATATTATGAGGGTTGAATGGGTGTTTAATTCTTGCTAGGGGGGATTCAAGAACCCAATACTAATATATATGCTTCAATATGCCCCAGGAATCACTTCAAACTAATTTTTCAAACAAGACTTATGGAATTTGAAAACAAAATAAACACATTTTTTCTTGATTTTGAGGAGCTCGATATTGAAACTGATGTATCTCTAAAATTTTGGATCCTTGATATTTTATCTTTTGTCTTGTAGTATCCCTCTAAATCTTGTTTCCAATTCCATAGGTCTGAATTGATTTAGATTCTTCAAGAAAAATTTATAACCAATCTCCCACAATGACCTAATTATGTACTGGTTTAGTAGAGATAAATTTTACGGCATGCCACGTGTCATTGTTCACTCCTCCGGCCCTTAAATTGACACACAAGAAACTACATAATGTTTAATTTCGACCTCTTTTTACATAATTCAAATCCGATACTCAGATATAGAGTTATGGTTATTTTCCCAAGGTCACCTCTTTTCGATGAAATTTGGGAGTCTGCAAAAACCCTAAATTTCACAGATCATATCTCCGAAAATATTGCAAACCAATATATTAAATTCTGACACGCAGTTCCTCAATATTTATTAGAAATGGGTTATTTGTTTTATTTTCTGAACCATCGTAGAAAAAAAGTTATAGATAAAATTCCATGATGACATGTTTGAAGGAGCAAAACCCTAGAATCCAAATCTCTGATACCAAACGTTATGAAACCAGCTCGAAAAATAGAAGAAAAGAGAGATGAATGCCTTAGAAATAATCTACTTCAAGGGGGAAAACTTCTTGACATTACAAAAATGAAATTTTTTTGGATGATACAAATGACAAAACCTCCTTTCTATATATAGGAGTCCATGGGGTCACAATATAATCTTATCCGACCTAACTATAATAATTTAAGCGCAAAATAATAGAAATGGGGGTTACATGGGTACAAAAATAACAATAAGGGGGCTACACTAACAACAATAAGGGACTACACTAGTAATATAGGTACCTAACAGTGATGTACTTGAACATGACATTTATATATTTTGGTATAATATCCATTAACATTGTTTTGTATATTGTAGTCCCCATTTCTTTCTCCTTTCCTTTTTTTTTATTCTCCTCAATCACCATTAGTGATAAGGGATGGTGTTCTTTAATGTAGTTGGTGATATATTAAAGGTATGAGATTCATGGTCCTTGCTTCCTTGAAAAAACATTCTCTACATTTACTTTTAATGTTGGAAATGTCTCAAAACCCTTTGAAATCCTTGAAAAATCATAAAAAGTGAGCCTTTTTGTGCTAAGGCCTTAAGCCCTTTTGGCCCTAGCCCCCAGCCCCTTTATTTCTACATAAAACAAGTTTTAAGACCAAGCGCTAAGGCGCAATCATGCAATCGCAATCGGGCGTTCCTTTGTGTTATGTTGCCTCTCGCTTTAAAAATTCCTGATTGCGATTGGCCTCTTTTCTTCTAACTCCCGATTTCTTTTTCTTTACATAGAACCCTGAGCCCCGCAATCAGTTGCTAAACACCATAAAAAACCCTCCCCAAAACAATTTATCCTTTTTATTTTATAAAAAATCTGACTTTTCTATGTTTTGAAGAAAACCTATCGGTTCGTTGTTCTGACGAAAATCAACCATTGATCTACTCCCTGATCGACGATCGATGGAATCTCGCATCGGAGTTAAAAAAAAAAATCATTTGTTTGTTCCCTTTAAATATTCCAATGCAATTAGGACTTAAGCCCTTTTGTGCTAAACCCCAAACCAATTCCCCACCATATAACCCGCACCCAGGACCAAGCGTTTAAGTCCCGAGCGCTAATTGCATCGGAGTTTTTCATTCGATGCATTATTTTAATAGTTATTGCCCCCCTTCGATTGGCCACCTTGCGATGGATTCCCAGCCATTGATATTCCCCACCAGGCCCAGATCCAACTGCCCAAATCGCTCTGTTCATAAGCCCGCATATCCGCCTTTGGCACCCGTAACTTAATTTATGCCTTTCAGTTGGTTCTAAGATCAAAGGTCCTCACTTAATCACATTGCGAAAACTGTTGCACCTTTCCTCTCGCCCCCACCGATTGGTGACCTTGCAATGAGATCTAGGCTGTCTATATCATACATCCGATGGTCCAGATTGAAGCTTAACACCCTTTGTTAAAATTCATGAAAAACCGTTGTGTAATGTTTTTCCGTGAATACTAGCCATTGATCTCTACAGATCAACGGCCCACAATGACCCATTCTATGCCCGACCCCTGTGCCCTATCCCGTTTCATAAACCCCATGATTGAATCTGATCCGTTGATCTATTTCATCCGATGGTCCATATTTAACCTGGTATGCCCAACTCATTTGGGACCTACCACCCTCGTTGATTAATCCTAACCATCCATTCCCTAATCCGATGGTCAAGATTAAAATCGCCTTGACCCTGCCCCACCTTTTATCGCCCGTGCATCTATTCTCCGTCATGCTCTCTTCACAACCATCCGATCTAAGGCCCCATATCTGATGACCACCGTGCAGTTTCACGTAATTTTTATTCCGGAGGTTAATGTTTCAAAATTACACGATGTAGGTGGTTTTAAAAAGCCACGAGATGATCTCTAACGCATATCACGTTCAAAAAGGAAATACCGCCTTCCCTCCTTTTCATCCTGCAAAACCAACGATTTCTTCAGCTGAAACCACCATCCCCATTCCCATTTCATTTTCTCGTAATAGATCTCCACCATTGATCTCTGAGATCTAACGGTCCCATTTCAATCTTGCCTTTTAGTTCATCGCCCTCCACCCATCCTCCAAGGGACTTTATAAGTAAATCTCCGTCGTTGATCTCTGTGGCCGATCTAATCCAATGGCCCAGAATCTTTCAGAAACCCCAAATTTCATTTAAACCCTTTGTTAACTTCGCCAAATATTTTCACCCTTTTCCTTTGCGTTTTCTCCCATTTCGCTATAATGTGGCCCCCTCTACATTACATTTTCCCGATCAATCTCGACCGTTGATCTTTGTAGACCAACAGACCAGACTTAATCTCCTGCACCATTTATCCAACCGCCTCCCATTTTGATCCCTATGAGAAATATTCGTCGTTGGATGCTTTCATCCAACGGTCACGATCTAACCTAAACCTCTGAAGCAGTCTAAACCCATCCCCGCAGGATTTTCTTAAGTTTTCTTTGTTTCTGCAGGTTTTAATGGTTTTTCAATTATTTTAAAGGAAAGTTGAAGGCCATGGATGACGATCCCCCAGGCCTTTATTCATGAAGGAGATCATTCTACAGGGTTTCCCATCAAGTTTTATCAGTGCCTCATGAGTACTGATGCCATTATAAAACCTCTGTAACACCTTCACATCAAAAAAACACAACAAAGCTTAATCAAACAGAGAGTATCAGTGTTAAAGGATCCGGTCACAACAGAGATGAAGAATTGAAGTTTGTTTACACAATTTTGAGGGATTACGGCCTAAATAGACCATCTAAAGCCTAATCCACTCAATTAAAAATAGTTTGAAGAACAAAAGACAAAATTTAGGCCTAATTATGCCTAACACACAGATCAGAAGCAAATTAGCCATGTTTTAGGTCAAAAAAATAATATCTATCAGTCTGAGAAAGCCTCCACTACCACATTAGAGGCTAATTGAATCCTCTCCAGCTACCAAAAGCCACCTGCAACCTCAAAGCATTCAAAAGAGGCATAGTTATTACCAGAACAAAAGATATTTACCTTAAGGCAACTGAATTATTATTTCAGATCAAAGGAATTATTACAAACTGTCAGCAGAGTTATTACAAATATAAGAAAGAATTCTAAAGGTCAACAAACTCTGCTAAGAGGATTGAAAACTTAATGAAAACAATGAATACAAAGAAATATATGAAAACTTCTCCATTGAGCCCCTCAAAGGCCGAGAAGCATTAAACTATATTAATTGAGCCTATACATATTTTCTCTCATCCACCTCCTCATTTTCTATTTAAAATGCAACAAGATGATGGAGCTTAGTGAAATGAAGTTGCCTTCACTAAGTGGGCCCGCAGGCTATTTTTGGCGCAAAGTCTATTTTTTAGACTATGTCTATTTTTAGACATATGGAGCATGGTCTAGGAGTTGCAGTATGCTATTATTGGATGATTGGCCAATTTGGTAAAAATATATGGACCTCTATTTTTAGACATATAGGTCGAAGTCTATTTTTAGACTGCCTGTCTAAAAATAGGTCAGTCAAATATTATTAGCCCTTAATAATATTTAGACTCTAAACTTCAATTTATTCTCTTACAGCACTTCAATTGGAGCTACGGATGTGGCACATGCACCTGACAGAAGGAATTAAGTTATTCCTAGGGGTTTTGTGAGCTCGTGCATGGTTGACTTTAGTTAGGACTTCAGTGGCAGAGTTTGGTGGAGTTGATGAGACAGTTGGTGGAGTTGTGTCGGTTTAACTTAGTTGAACTAGTTGTGTTTAGTTTAACTCGCTAATACACTAGTAATGAGTGGAGTGAATTAAGTATTATTTAATTCACTAATAATTAACTCATTATTCAACTCAAGAACACATCAGTTCACTACAGTGCATGGACAATTCAGTGAAGACCAGTGGAAGAGGTAGATGAAAGGGTGAGTTTGCTATTAGTTGTGACAATAGTTGTGCATGAGATTTGCACAAGCATTGGAGGAGATTGCCAATGATGATTGCGCAGTTGGAGTCAAGGAGATTCGAACTTGGATCTCTCATTAGACAGCAGTTAGCATGATAGAGGCAGGAAATTAGTGGATGATTTTTGAACCTGTGACTTGTTCAAAACTGAGCTAGTTTGTGTGTAACTTTTGGAGACAGTACTGAGTACTTGTGAGGAGTATTGTACTGAGATTGTTACATGTTATCTTCTATTATAATATAAAAAATAGCTGGGGGTTTTAAGCTATAAGCTTTCCCCATTACATATTGTGTTTATGTGCGCAGGCGACTGTTTCTATTTCCGCAAATTGTTGATCAATTGTAGAAGAGGTTATGTGTTATGCATGAATTCGAATTAGTGTATGACCAGGATAATCTCAGTGGATAAATATTCATTATTCAGCAAATTTCTACATGGTATCAGAGCAAATTGATCAACGAGATCTATTACAGTGATTACAATTTTATTTCGGTAGACAGAGTCTGTAACGGGCCAGGTATCCTCTGGATCCATCCTTTCTCTGAAAGGTGATATATCCAGTAAATGCCCTTACAGTCGATCTCTGTGCTAGAAATAATTTGTTCTCACAGATCCAAAAGCAGTTTGGTTTTTTGAGTTTTGAATTCAAATTTTGCAGCAGTTTGTTTTCTTGGTGCCGTAGTTGAAATGTCTTTCAACGGTTTGCGACTTGAATATGCTCTTGAAGGCAGTTCGAATTATGTTGCATGGAAAGATCGGATGGAGGAAGTATTAGAAGATAATGGGATGAAGGAGTTCATAGATATGGATGTCCAAAAGCCTACTGATCCTGCTGAAGTCGAGGCTTGGCAAAAGAAGATGGCGAAATGTCGAAGGATTCTGTTGGAGGCCGTGAAGGATCACATTGTATCCAGCCTGCATGGAAAATATTCTCCATATTTGATGTGGAAAGCATTGACATATCTATTCCAGAGTAAGAGTGACCAAATGAAGCCGGCGCTCAAGGATAAACTCAGAAACATTAAGATGGAGAAAGGCGACAATATCGCCAAATACCTCATGAAGTTCACTCAATGCATAGATGAGCTCGGAAGTGTGGGGGTGACTCTCGATGAAGAGGACTTGGTGGAACTGGATCTCCTTGGTCTTCCAAAGGCTTGGCATTCCTATCAGGACTCTATCAATGTTTGGGAGAAGTTTCCGGGATGGGAGCGACTTTGGGCGGATCTCATGCAGGAGGAGATAAGGAGGACTACCAGGGACGGATCTTCATCAAAGGTATATGATGAAGAAAATTGCGCTTTGGCTGCCAAAGCAAAGAAGGGGAAGAGAAAGAAGGCCTCTCAGTCTGGTGTGAAAGGAAAGAAGCAAGACATGTCCAAGGTGAAGTGTTTTCACTGTCACCAGCACGGACACTATGCCACAAATTGTCCGCAGAAGAAGAAAAATAAGAAGGCTGCTGGATCTGCAGCGGGAGAGGCATTGGCTTCTCAATTAGAACTAGATTTTTCACTGATCGCATGCTTGGTTTCAAGTGTGATGGGATAAGTATGGTTCTTGGACAATGGTGTGTCATTTCACATGAACGGAGATCGAGATTTGTTTTCAGATCTGGAGGAGAAAGATCTTGGTGTGCACATCGAGATGGGCGATGATGGTAGATACAGTGCGACCGGTATCAGTACCATTTCCTTTGAGAGGGAGTCTGGTAAACCCTTCGTATTGAAGGAATTATTGCATGTTCTAGGATTGATGAAGAATCTGATCTTTGTGGCGATGTTGGAAGACAAGGGGTATGATGTGGTCTTCAGCGAAGGAAAAGCCTTCATGCGCAGTAAGACAACTGGAGAGACCTGGAAGATAGGGGTTCAAGTCAAGAACCTTTATCAGTTGCAAGTAGATGGCTGCGCAGCAATGGCATGCAAGGTGGGAGAAGTGGTGAGCTGGGATGATGATGGTGAGCTATGGCACAGGAGATTGGGCCACCTTCACCATGGAGCTTTGAAGATACTGCAGCAGATTTCTACTGGGCTTCCTAAGGGCACTCTTGCGCAGTCAGATCAGTGCAAGGGGTGTACCTTGGAGAAGTATGTGAAAGCCACCTTTCACGAGAAGGATAGTCGCGCCACGACGATCCTTGAGAGAGTTCACACAGACGTGTGTGGTCCTTTCTCAGTAGCTTCGACAGCAAAGCACAAGTACTATGTGATCTTTGTTGATGATTTCTCTTGGAAGTGCTGGATCTTCTTCATGCAGAAGAAGAGCGAGACATTTTCAAAGTTCTGTGAATTCAAGGCGCTGGTTGAGAAGGAATCGGGGAAGCATGTGAAGGCTCTCAGGAGCGACAATGGTGGTGAATTCATCTCTACTGAATTCAAAGACTTTTGCAGCGCAGAAGGGATTTGGAGAGAGCTCATCGCACCCCATAACCCACAGCAGAACGGGGTGGCTGAGCGGAAGAACAGAACGATCGTGGGTGCTGCACGGGCGATGTTGCATGATCGGGGCCTACCCCTTCACTTGTGGGCTGAGGCATGCAATACAGCAGTGTATGTGCAGAACCGTTGTCCTCACAAGGTTCTTGGCATGAGTACACCGGAGGAGGCGTTTTCTGGCAAGAGGCCTGATATTTCTCATCTGAGAATTTTTGGCTCACTTGTCTACATGCATGTGACGAAGGATGCCAGAAAGAAGCTGGATCCGACCGCAGAGGTTGTAATATTTGTGGGGTACACTGATACACCTCACAACTATCGGGTGTATTTTCCAGACAGTCGCAATACTGTTGTGCGACAGGATATCAAATTTCAGGAGGAGAAAGCCATGCAATGTTCGCTTGAGAGGGAGCCACACTTGCATGCAGATGAGGAGCTATTAGTTCCTAAGGAGGAGCTTCCGGATGTGGATCAGCCACAAGAGGAAGTTCATGAGGTGGAAGAGACCACTCATGCAGCGCCAACCATCAGAGGGCGCAAGCGCACTACAGAAGCTGAGCGATTGGCTCGAGATGCAGAGAAGGTTGTAGGACCACCTACAGCACAGCGCAGACAAAGGCAGTCACCGGATCGGTACACTGGATACATGGCTCTTGTGAGTCAATGTGTTGTGACGGAGCCATCCTCTTTTGAGGAAGCTGTGGAGGAACCCGCATGGATAGATGCCATGATCGAAGAATATGATTCGATCGTCAGAAACAGTGCATGGGAGATTGTCCCAAGACCGGAGGGGAAATCAGTGGTGGGTTCGCGATGGATCTACAAAGTGAAGCAGGCGGCTGACGGGAGTGTGGAGAAGTACAAGGAAAGATTTAAGGCCCTGGATCTTCACATCTGTGGGAATGATTAAGGAGGATACCTTTGCACCGTCACAAGTGCAATTTCCTTCCATACTGATGATCCTAGCCTTCTCAAAGACAGAGGGATGGCAGACCATCTATGGATGTGAAGATCGCGTTCCTCAACCCGATTCATTGAGGAGAGGTACATAGAGCATCCCGAAGGTTTTGAGACTGCGTTGAGTCGCACAAGCCCGACTCAAGAGAGAATCGACGGGCTAAAGCAAGCACCTTCGTGCTTGTACATGGATAGACAAGTAGAGCCACTGACTTGGATTCTCCAAGAGTGAGGTGAATCCAAACCTGTACCGCATTGTGGTGGAGGGTAGGTCGATCATTGTACTATATGTAGATGATTTGATTTTGACGGTGATGAGCTGTTGATACTTTCATGCAAGGAGGACCTTGCTAGAGAGTTCGAGATGAAGGACTTGGGCCTCCTTCATTATTTCCTAGGATTGGAGATTTGGCAGCGCAGTGGAGGACTATTTTTTTCTCAGGGAAAGTATGCATGGGAGATTCTGGAGAGGTTCGACATGCATGGATGCAAGCCTGTTGACACTCCTCTTCTTGGTGGTTGGAGGAAGGAGGATGCTACTTCAGCGGATGTAGTGGATGCCACTGTCTATCGACATTTGGTGGGGTCGCTTATGTATCTGGTCAATACACGACCCGATATATGCTATGCGGTTAACCAGCCTTCGCAAGCTATGGTTAAGCCTACCAAGCTCTTTTGGAAGGTAGGCAAGCATGTATTGCATTATCTTAGTGGCACATCAGGATATGGTCTATGGTACAGACAGGAGGTTGGAGCGAAGTTTAGCGGCTTCACTGATGCAGATTGGGCAGGGAGCCCAATGGACCGAAAGAGCACACCTGAAGAAGTTTTCAGCATCGGTTCGATAGCAGTTTCCTAGTACAGCAGGAAGCAGAGATCTATGGCACTCATTTCAGCAGAGGTCGAGTAAATGGCAGCAAGCTTGGCTGCATGCGAGGCTATTTGGATGAGGAAGATCCTCGTCGGATTGTTCGGGTCGCATTTAGAACCTACTATGATTTATTCTGATAACCAGAGTTGCATTAAACTCTCAACTAATCCAGTATTTCATGATAGATCCAAACACATCAACATCATGTACCATCATATCAGAGATTGTGTGCAGCGGAGAATCATGTTACTTTCATATGTTCCCATGGAGGATCAGGATGCTGACATCTTGACGAAGGCGCTCACCAGGAGCAAGTTCGAATTCCACAGAGGCAGGATAGGGGTTGCAGATAATCCATATCTTGTTGAGAGGGAGTGTTGAAAATGCAACAAGATGATGGAGCTTAGTGAAATGAAGTCGCCTTCACTAAGTGTGCCCACAGGCTATTTTTGGCACAAAGTCTATTTTTTAGACTATGTCTATTTTTAGACATATGGAGCATGGTCTAGGAGTTGCAGTATGCTATTCTTGGATGATTGGTTGAGTTGGTAAAAATAGATGGACCTATATTTTTAGACATACAGGTCGAAGTCTATTTTTACACTGCCTGTCTAAAAATAGGTCAGTCAAATATTATTAGCCCTTAATAATATTTGGACTCTAAACTTCAGTTTATTCTCTTACAACACTTCAGTTGGAGCTACAGATGTGGATCATGCATCTAACAGAAGGAATTACTCTATTCCTAGGGGTTTGGTGAGCTCATGCATGGTTGACTTCAGTTAGGACTTCAGTGGCAGAGTTTGGTGGAGTTGATGAGACAGTTGGTGGAGTTGTGTTCGGTTTAACTTAGTTGAACTAGTTGTGTTTAGTTTAACTAGCTAATACACTAGTAATGAGTGGAGTGAATTAAATGTTATTTAATTCACTAATTATTAACTCATTATTCAACTCAAGAACACATCAGTTCACTACAGTGCATGGACAGTTCAGTGGAGACCAGTGGAAGAGGTAGATGAAAGGGTGAGTTTTCTATTAGTTGCGACAGCAGTTGTGCATGAGATTTGCACAAGCATTGGAGGAGATTGCCAATGATGATTGTGCAGTTGAAGCCAAGGAGATTCGAACTTGGATCTCTCATTGAACCAACTTGGATTGCGCAATAGAGGCAAGCAATTAGTGGATGAGTTTTGAACCTGTGACTTGTTCAAAACTGAGCTAGTTTGTGTGTAAATTTTGGAGACAGTACTGAGTACTTTTGAGGAGTATTGTACTGAGATTGTTACATGTTCTCTTCTATTATAATATACAAAATAGCTGGGGGTTTTAAGCTATAAGCTTTCCCCATTACATATTGTGTTTATGTGCGCATGCGACTGTTTCTATTTCCGCAAATTGTTGATCAATTGTAGAAGAGGTTATGTGTTATGCATGAATTCGAATTAGTGTATGACCAGGATAACCTCAGTGGATAAATCTTCATTATTCAGCAAATTTCTACATTTTCCTATAAAATCTTCTTGAGGAGCACATTGTAAAGGGTTGGTTGTTGAACTTTGATATAATACTTGTGCTCGAAATTTTCTACATGTAAATAGTGTTCAAAGGCTCTTGAAGTTATTTTTGTGATCAAATAAGTTAGGCTGAGAAGAGAAGATGATTGTTGTACTAAAACATTCGACTTGAAGAATGTAACTGGATTGACATCAATATACAAGCTAATTCTTGGGATCGTGGTCTATATCACTGGTGAAGTGCTTCTTTCTGTGTTATTTTTTTCCTTTCATGTATGCCATTTTGTCCACTTCTTCTCTGATAAAGAACAACAGGCATAGAGTTAGGATTTACTATTTACAATACCCTTCTTTGACTGATAAGCTTTATCTTAATGTTTTCCTCCAAATTGTGTGTTTAAGAATGACTTAAGTTAAGTGTAAAAATTATCAAGGAATGTTGGTTTGTCCCTATCTTGATATGCAAAGCTTGAAAGGAAGTTCTTGAATGATATTTTCATTATATGCTTAGTAGAGTTTAACTAGAAAATTTTATGGTTTTCCCTGTCTTCTAGTTTCTTTGTGCAAAGGTAATTCTTAAAGTTTCTCTAAGAGTATGCTGAAAGCAGTTTAGATTTAAAAGTATCTTGTCTGATCTTAGGCTGCACTTTGTTTTCTCATCTGTTTTCATCCCTTTTGAAAATAATTATGTGGATTACTGGATTGTTTGTGTGATAAGTTAGCATTAGTCAAGCTTGTCCAAATAAGTCTATGGTTATGTTAGGTCCCTATATTACTAGTATAGTCTCTTATTGTTGTCAGTGTAACCCCCTTATTGTTATTATTGTACCCTTGTAACCCCCATTTTGTTATTATTGTGCCCTTAAATTATTATTGTTAGGTCGGCTAGGATTACATTGTGGCCCACTAGGATTACATTATGGCCCCATGGACTCCTATATATAGAAAGGAGGTTTTGTATGTTTTATCATCGAAGAATTGTTCATTTATGTAATGTATTGGAGGTTTCCCCCTCGAAGTGGCTCATTTATAAGGCGTTTATATCTATTTTCTTCTCTTTTTGGAGCTGGTTACACAACATTTGGTATCAGAGCTTTGGATTCTAGGGTTTCGCTGCTCCAAACAGGTCATCGTGGAATTTTCGCTATAACGTTTTTTCTACAAAGTTTCAAAAGCTAAAAATTTTAGGGTGTGAAGCCAAAATCGTGAGGAAGCTTGTATAAAAATTTCAGAGTTTGGTTCACAATATTTTCGGAGATATTATCTGTGGAAGTTAGGTATGTTTTCAGGCTCCTAAACAGGTCATCGTGGCATTTGCGCTATAAACATTTTTCTACAAAGGGTCAGAATCTGAAATTCATATGGTACGAAGCTGAAATTTTTAGGAAATTCATCACAAAATTTCAGAGCTTGGTTCACAATATTTTTGGAGATATGATCTGTGGAAGGTAGTGCTGTTCAAGCTCCTGAATTTCATCTCAAAGAGGTGATCGTGGGAAACGTTCAATAACTCTCTCTCTGGGGATTGGATTGGAGTGTCGTAAAAATTGGTCACAATTAAACGGCCTTTAGCTTCTTGGCTATCAATTTAAGAGACAAAGGACAAAAAAGTGACACGTGGCAAGTCGTACAAGTTCGCTCTACTGAACCAGTCCAGAATTAGGTCATTGTGGGAGATTGGACACAACTTTGTCTTGGAGAATCCAAATCAGGTCAGACCTGTGGCATTTGAAAGAAGCTTCAGAGGGCTACTACAGGGATGAATTTCAGATATCGAAGATTTTCAATTACAGATATAATCCAATTTCAATATCGAGCTCCTCAAAAGCAAGAAAAAGGTGTGTATTTTTTTTTCCGAATTGCATAAGTCTTGTTTGAAGAATCAATTTGAATTGATTCCTAGGGCATATCAATATTGGGTTCTAAATGATGCCTCATAAAAATAATTCAACACCCATTAAGCCTTTAGAAGGGTCTACTATGACTCATGAAGATGAAGAATTGCAACATGATCTATCAAAATTACAAGAGAAAGTGCAACAAATTTCACTCTCGCAAAGAGCAACAAAAAATGAAATGGAGGTTTTGAAGAAAGGTGTGGAAGAGAAGATGGATGGCATGGAAGCTAAGATGGAAAACATGAAGAATGATCTAAAAATAGACATCGAAGGTTTGACAAAGTTGATACAAGAACGGTTTCCTAATGGTGAAAAGATAGTAGAAGAACCTCATGATGGAGAACAAAATCAATGTTAATTGTGATTTGATAAACTCTAATGTTGGTGGGAAGAACCACCATATTCCAAAAATGGATATGAGGAAGTTTGATGGAAAGGATCCTGTAACATGGATACTACAGATGGAGCAATATTTTGATCTCCATAATGCGCAAAACACACAAAAGGTACGCATTGCAACTTTACATTTAGAACAAAATACATTTGTATGGTATCGATGGCTTTGCTCCCGTAAAAAAATTGTCACTTGGTCAATTTTTATGGAAGAAATGATAGCACATTATGAGGATACAAAGAGAAACACCTTCTTTATCCAATTGACAAATCTCAAACAAAAGGGTTTAGTGGGGCAACACATTGAGGAATTCCAAAAATTGAATATAAGGGTAACTGATATTCCAGAGGAACACAGGATTGATCTCTTCATAGGAACTTTAAGGGATAACATACAACATGAAGTTTGCATTCTGGAACCTGATTCATTAGAAAAGGCATTCAGGTTGGCAAGAAAATTTGAATGTAAAATTATGGCGACATGGAAGCCTACCACTCAATTCTATAAAGAAGGAAGTGTTGCTATGCCTAGATTTCCACAACCTACAAGGTTAACACCACAAAAATTGGAAGAAAAAAGAGAAAAAGGGCTTTGCTACAGTTGTGATAGAAAATACACTAAAGGTCATAAGTGTGCTGAAAAGAAATTATTTTACATAGATTGTGAAGAAGAAGAAGAAAATGAACAAGAAGAGGATATACACCAGGAACCGGCCCTAGAAGAGGAAGAAATGAATCCGACCATAT
Source organism: Pinus albicaulis (assembly GCA_034641835.2). Classification (NCBI taxonomy): domain Eukaryota; kingdom Viridiplantae; phylum Streptophyta; class Pinopsida; order Pinales; family Pinaceae; genus Pinus; species Pinus albicaulis. The sequence goes on from CM076574.1 coordinate 968,521,515, forward strand.
CATGTAATGCACTCGCAGGAATTACCACTCCTCAAACTCTCAAGATAGCAGGACAGATCAAGAAGAAAAAGGTAATAGTGTTGATTGATTCAGGTAGCACCCATAATTTTATTCATTGTAAGGTAGCCATGGAATTAAATTGTTTCCTATACCCAGCACCAGAATGTCAAGTGATGGTTGCAAATGGAGGAACTATAAATTGCTCTGGAAAATGCCATAATATTAAGCTAACCATGGGGGAATATGTATTGACTAGCCCAATGCTTTCCATTCCTATGGGAGGTGCTGATGTTGTACTAGGAGTACAATGGTTACAATCTTTGGGGACGGTAGCTTTTAATTTTCAAGAACTTTTCTTGAAATTTTTTTCAGAAGGAAAAGAAGTCGAATTGCGAGGTATTGAAGGGAAACCGGGAAGGATAATAAGCTCTAATGTCATGAAAAAGCTTCTAAAGAAACAACAACGAGGCGTAATTGCACAATTATGCTCACTAGAAGTTCCGACATCAAAATCATCTATTTCTGCAGATCTCCAACAAGTCTTAGACAATCATTCCAAGGTGTTTGAAACTCCCAAAGGACTCCCACCTATTCGTGATCATGATCATGCTATTCATTTGATTCCAGGAAGTGTTCCTCCAAACATCAAGCCTTATAGATATCCTTACTTCCAAAAGAGCAAAATTGAACGTATGATTGCAGAAATGTTAGAGGCGGGTATAATTCAACCTAGTCAAAGTTCTTTCTCTGCTCCTGTAGTATTGGTACACAAGAAGGATGGATCATGGCGAATGTGTCCGGATTATAGGGAGCTCAATAAGCTCACCATTAAAGACAAATTCCCCATTCCTATGATTGATGAATTATTGGATGAATTACATGGAGCAATTTATTTTACCAAGTTGGATCTTCGTTCAGGATATCATCAAATTAGAATGAAGACTGAAGATATTCCAAAAACAACGTTTCAAACTCATGAGGGTCATTATGAATTTTTGGTCATGCCTTTTGGCCTTACCAATGCACCTTCTACATTTCAAGGGTTGATGAATTCCATTTTCAAACCCTTCCTTAGAAAATTTGTGCTAGTATTTTTGGATGATATACTAATCTATAGCAGGTCTTGGAAGGATCATGTTGAACATGTTGACAGGGTGCTCAAACTATTGCAGGAGAAACAATTATATGCAAAAACATCCAAATGTTTCTTTGGAGTACAAGAGGTGGAATATCTGGATCATATTGTATCTCACGAGGGTGTTAAGGTAGACCCTAACAAAATTAAAGCTATTAAGGAATGGAAAGTCCCCACAACCATAAAGCAGTTGCGAGGATTTCTCGGGTTAACAGGGTATTATCGAAAGTTTGTTAAGAATTATGGGAGAATAGCAGCACCTCTAACAACATTATTTAAGAAAGATGCATTTTCATGGACTCCTGAAGCAACTAAGGCCTTTGAACATCTTAAAGAGGCAATGTGCCTAGCACCGGTCTTAGCTACGCCAGACTTCACAAAAACATTTATTGTGGAATGTGATGCCTCAAGAAATGGAATTGGTGCGGTTTTAATGCAGGAAGGAAGACCCATTGCTTTTGAAAGTCGTCCAATCAAGGGAAAGTATTTACATAAACCTATTTATGAGAAGGAAATGTTAGCAATACTGCATGCACTAAAGAAATGGCGAACTTACCTAATGGGGAGACACTTCAAGGTAAAAACTAATCATGATAGTCTTAAACACTTTTTGGAGCAAAGAATATCTTCAGAAGAGCAGCAAAAATGGGTCACAAAGATGTTGGGTTATGACTTTGAAATAATCTACAAAAAAAGAAAGCTTAATGTTGTTGCAGATGCACTCTCAAGAAAGAATGAAGAGGTGGAAGCATTGCTTTGTGCCATTTCTATTATCCAACCAGATTAGATAACCGAAGCAAGAGATGAATGGAAGAAGGACAAAGATGTATGGACACTCATTCAAAAGTTGCAGCAAGATCCTAGTACATCCGATACATTTAGTTGGAAAAATGATTCCTTATGGTACAAAGATCGCTTATATCTTTGTAAGAATTCCCAACTAAAACAAAAGATTCTTCTCGAATTGCACACTTCTCCTTTAGGAGGACACTCAGGATTTTTAAAAACTTACCACAGGGTGAAGAAAGAATTTTTTTGGGATGGCCTTAAATCTGATATTCAAAAGTTTGTGGCGGAATGTTTGGTTTGCCAGCAGAATAAAGTGGAAACAATTAAGACCTCGGGACTTCTACAACCTTTATCTATTCCAAGTCAACGTTGGGAGGAGATTTCAATGGATTTTATCACAGGTTTACCTAAGTCCGAAGGAAAGAGTGTCATCATGGTGGTAGTTGATAGACTTACCAAGTATGCACACTTTTGTGCATTATCTCATCCATTTAAAGAAAGTACAGTTGCTACTACATTTATGGACAGAATTCAAAAGCTACATGGAATCCCAAGGGTCATTGTGAGCGACAAAGATCCTATTTTTACTGGAAATTTTTGGACGGAGTTATTTTCTTGTTTGGGTACTCAATTAGCTTATAGCTCATCTTATCATCCTCAATCTGATGGTGAAACGGAGATAGTAAATAAATTTTTGGAAGGATATCTTCGTTGCTTTGTATTTGATAAAAAAACACAATGGGTCAAGTGGTTACCTCTCGCTGAATGGTGGTATAACACTTCCTTTCATACTGCAGCAAAAATGACCCCATTTATGGCACTTTATGGATATCATCCACCATCCATCACATCATCTTTAAGGGAAATTTCGAAGGTTCAAGCAGTGGAAGATCACATCGAGCATCAGCCAGAAGTTCTCCAACTCTTAAAGGATCACCTGAATTTGGCACAAAATCGAATGAAACAACAGGCAGATCAACATCGCAGCGAGAGAAGTTTTAATGTAGGAGATTGGGTATTTTTATGGCTACAACCATACAAACAAATGTCCCTCAAGCAAGCTAAGAAGGATAATAAATTATCGCCAAAGTACTATGGTCCTTACAAGGTGTTGCAAAAGATTAGTACTATGGCATACAAATTGGAGCTTCCTGCTTCTTCACGAGTGCATCCAGTTTTCCATGTTTCATGCTTAAAGAAGGTTATAGGTGAAAATCTTCCAGTTCAAACAATATTGCCAGAACTTGATGAGGAAGGAAAAATCATATTGGAACCCGAAGCGGTCATGGAAACAAGAACTTGACAGCTACGGAATCGATCAATTTCAGAGTATCTCATCAAGTGGAAGAACTTACCCACTGAAGATTCTACATGGGAGGATGAGAATTTTATACAGAAGCACCCAGAGCTACTCAAGCGTTGAGGACAACCCTTTTTTGAAGGAGAGAGGCATGTTAGGTCCCTATATTACTAGTATAGTCCCTTCTTGTTGTTAGTGTAACCCTCTTATTGTTATTATTGTACCCTTGTAACCCCCATTTTGTTATTATTGTGCCCTTAAATTATTATTGTTAGGTCGGCTAGGATTACATTGTGGCCCACTAGGATTACATTATGGCCCCATGGACTCCTATATATATATAGGAGGTTTTGTAAGTTGTATCATCGAAGAATTGTTCATTTATGTAATGTATTGGAGGTTTCCCCCTCGAAGTGGCTCATTTCTAAGGCGTTTATATCTCTTTTCTTCTCTTTTTGGAGCTGGTTACACAACAGGTTAGCCCTGTCCTTCGGTTGGTTTTAAAAAATTGCGTAAAGGCTTTTCTTGTTTGGAAAGACTTATAAATCCTAATTGAAATTATTTCCTTTTTCCACCCCTTCAACACTTTTATTGTTCCATTCCATCATTTTATCTAAAAAATCTTGTGATATAGATGACTTGCCCCTTGGACCACTCTTGAAATTGTTGCACAATTAAACCCTTTTATGACTCCATAGCCCAATGGACTAAAACCAGCATCATATCTATCCTATTAGCCAAATCTTGTTCTGATTTCTTATACCTTCACCCCTTTGGAGCTCTTTCATTTTAGGACTTTCCACTCAATTAAAAAACATGCTCAACCATCCAAAACAAAACAAAAACCCTTGCTCTTAATAACTTGCCTAATATCATACCCAAAAGCCTTAAAAAATAGATCAATCTTTGCACTTATAAGAGATATCCCCCTCTGGATTCAGGAGGGCTAGATCCTAGAATCCAAAAGTGTTTCCAATGTCCTCCCCGCAGTTTTGGTCTCACAAATCTCCTAAAATTACGGGAAGATAACATTTCTGGCGACTCCACTAGGGAGTTCTGAGTGGGTTTTAACATTTCTGGCGACTCTGCTGGGGAATTCTGAGTGAAATTACACCTATATACCTTAAGACTCAGTAAAACACTTGATTCAAGAACATTTGGTATATTAGCCAGTTGAGCCACCAGGCATAACATTTCAGCGACTCCACTGGGGAGTTCTGAGTAAAATCCTTAAAATTAGACACTCAGTATTTAGTGTAGCACAAATAGCCCTCTTCAAGCACTACCAAGAAAATGGTAATCATGATAAAACTTGTTTGAATCAGTGAAAAACTAAGGAAACCTTAGGATTCTCATAAGAGCTTATCAAACCTTGAAGGATCAACTAGCTTAGCCATAAGAGTAGAATTTCTTTGTCTCATCACTATAGCTAAGTGTTGAAACGTATTTAGGACACTCTTAGAACCCATAGGACTGAAATAACTCACAAAACCCAAAAATATTTCAGATTGGTATTCAAATAAACATGGTGGTGGACCATAAAACCTTTTACCTCCAAAAGAGCTAAAAATTTCCACCTGGTGACTCCACAATCCTAAACAAACCTTAAGACTCCACTGGGAAGACCCATCATCATCATAAAATCATATAAACTCAGTTAGAGGACTTTAGGATTAATTTTTTCTTGTTTAAAATATCAGTTAGCCTCCTAAAGATTGTCATATTTTGTTAAATTTTTCTTGTTTAGTTGGGTCTGAAAAGCACATCATAGTGGCTCCTAGAAAGATCATACTAGAGCTTACCCTGACCCAAACTCTCCTGAGATAGTTGATAACCCTGAAAGAATCCTTTGGAAGTCTCCTGAAGTTAAATATTCAACTGTTTTCAGATCACCCCTTAGAGCTAATTTTGTTCCTGAAAACCTTACAGCTCTATAAGAATCACAAGTTGAATTAAGAAATTCATTTAGAACTAGGTCACTTAACGATTTAGATCAGCTAGATTCAGAGTCTTCACTTTCATCCCCAGATAGAAGTAAACATCCTGGTAGCAGAGAAACTACTCCACCTGATTTACATTTCCTTCAGAACTTTGGTTTCTCTCATCCTAGATCTACTCATCAATCTATTGCTAGTCCATACACTTATGTTCTTCATACATCCATTGTTCAAACCACTCCATTCTAGCCCAATTTCCCTCTTGTCAATCCACCACTTGTAAACCCCCCACTTTTTCCACAACCTCCTATCATGGAAACATGGTATTCTCCCCTAGTCCTTCCTTTACCCTTAGTCAATCTTCCACAGGACTATCAGTCCAAGATACCATTGTATGATGCCAATAATGCTACTACTAATTCACAACATGTGGAAAAAATGAATGACTACTTTGACAGAAACGAGATTGATGATGAAACTGTCAAACTTAGATTATTTGCTCAGAGTTTAGGGGGAGAAGTAAGAAAATGGTTTAAAGGCTTAACCCCTCACAGTATTAATGATCTCCAAGCCTTCCATCAGTTATTATTAAACAAATGGGAAGTGAGGAAAAATCCTCTCCAAATACTTTCTGATTACAAAAATCTCCACAGAAACGCTGGGGAAAGTGTACAAGCTTATTGCACTAGGATTAACAATGTTTATAATGACCTAACCCCAAATTTAAAACCCCCACAAGGCTCAGCTTTAAACAATTTTCCTGAAGGATTTGATCCTGAAATGGCTTATCATCTTAGAGAAAGAGACCCTCTGACTCTAGAAGATATGAAAAAAGGAGCTCTTGTTGTGGAATTTAATTTTGTTAGTCATCAGTATTTTTCACTTATTGGTGATGAATAGTTGTTACAGCCAAGTTTTCTAGCAGCTGATCTAAAAAATTGTCAAATTTGCAGCTGGAAAACACCCATAAACATTTTTGCCCTCATACCTTTTCAATCAGCCCATGACGAGAAGAAACATCATTTTCAAGCCCTATCTAGCCTCAACCATACTAGCTTGTCCATCAGCTCCAAGGAAAACAATCCAAATCTGTCCAAGATGTCTCCCCTAAGTTAGGTAGTGGCGCTTTAGGTTTTTCTCCCTTGGAAAAATATCCTAAAGCCAAAGAAACTCTATCTATTATCAACCAGTCCTAAAAAACCTTCCTATTCTGCAAATAAAGTTGGTTACACCCTTAATTCGCACCACTAACAAGCCCTAAAGTCTCAGTAATGCATATGCCATAGGTCAAACTGATATTAGGTTGTTTTACAGTGTTTCAATGGATATTTCAAGAGCATAAGTGTACCAGTATTCCAAAAGAAAATATTTAACTCAACATGAGAAGAAAGCTTCTTCTCATGTGGTTTTGAGCCTGGGATGCAGCCACAGGGCATAAATTTGTTTCATTAAGCTCTTGCAATCACAGTCAAAGGTTAATAAATTTTGAATGACAAGAAATGCTTTGCAGATACTAGCCAAATTTCTTGTGATGTCTAAAGAGGCGTAAAGGTATTTGGAAAGAAGAATTAAATGTCTCAGAGAAATGCCCTTCATGAATTATTGACAGTTTGTCATCTTCATTTGCTCAAGTATGAATAGGCAATGAAAGGAAAGATACCACTGTTTAAAAGTTGATGAAATGGCATAAATCAGAAAACCTCCTCCGTACATGAGCAGAGGGTTGAAAAACTGAGAAAACCTCGTTCATTTTACAAGCAGAGGGTTTGGCACTTTGATAAAGGCCTCCTTCATCTATAAGTAGAGGGCCAGGGATAGAGTTTGATTTCAGGGTTTTCACTGACTAAAAGGAAAATTTTAGAAGCAGTGGGAGACAATTGAAGGTTTATGAATAGAAAATGGTTTTAAAAGCAGAGGCAAAGAAGTGGTGCTTTTAAAAAATTTGTTTACATAAGTTTCACTATTATTGAAATACAATGTGAAGCTAATGGGGTGATTATCAGTGAAGAAATATTTTTAAGCAAATGGCCAAAGAAGTAAAACAGTCCTAGTCTCAAACTGACTTCTACCATAAAGTACGAAGAAAACCACTAATAGTGTATTCATAAACCTTTTTCACTTGGTTAAAACAGGAGTTGAAAATAACCTAGGCATTTGTCAAAAATAGGCCTCCATTTTCAGTAAGGCTCATCATTATGTAAAGGTGAAGAGCATTCATTTTCAGTATGGCTTATATTTCAAAGGGACTATTGTCAAAATGGTAAAATGAATGATAAATTCATTATTCTTGCAGACTTCCTTCACAAAGGAACAAAAGGACAGTTTTCCAATTTTACATCTTAAACTTTAGCTCCCATCCCCTGCTATATATCCATAAAGTTGAATACTGGATTACTTTGTCAATCTAAGTCAAAAGAGAGGCTCAAAGAGCACCTAACAGTTCAATCAGCTTCATAGTGGGCATGATCACCTTCAAACCATCAGGAGCATAAACTGTCAAATTAAGTTTTAAGGTGTTGATTGATCTCCTTGCAGAATGGCGAAGAATCCCTCACAAATCTTTAGTATGTGTTTGAGCAGATTTGGTTCTTTGAAAAGGTCAGCAATAGGAAGAAGTGACAGAGGTTCTTTTTCAATGAGAAACAGTGAAAGCACAGTAGAAAGAGTTTGCAATCCCTTAAAAAAAGGCCTTTTTACTTAAAACAAGAAACATCACTATGTTGCCTCGTCGAAAGTCGACCTCAACATCTTGTCAAGGGGTTAGTTCGAAAGGAGGTCTTTATAGGTTTTAAAATGATGAAATCACAAAATAATGCTTTGTTTTTTGTTTTGCAACCAATACCATTTTTCAAAAAAAAGTTTCAAAGCCCTCATAAAGCACTTCAAAGGGTCATTGGCTTTTTCAAAATACAAAGGATGGATTGACCGTTACCAAATCTATTTGCAATTCAAAACACGAGCAGCACTCCCCTAGGCTACTCTCTGACTGAAACAAGGAGATTTCAAGCGAAAAATTGCAGAGTTGAAAGCTTTTAAGCCCGCACGGCGCGCCTGGAAAAGCACGCAGTGCGTTCAGGAGCAAATTTACAAAGGGTTTGTATTGTGGCATGGCGCGCCTGTAGGTGCGGTCACAACTGCCCGAAGGCTGACCTGACTCATCCACACAGCATGGCGTTCTTTCAAAAAAATGTGCTGCTCACTCCTTGTGCCTTCAACAAGCTCTGAAACCTGCTCAACTAATTGAACAAAGACCCATAAGCCATCCCAAGGTATTATCCAATGGCTATTACTAATGTTTTGAAATCGTAAAGGGGTGACAAGGTTTTTCCCATAAGACAAGAACCAGTGATATAGGGGGGTAGGATTTTTGATAAAAAACAAAGTTGGTTAGGATTGTATATGACACAAATAATTTCAAGTGATAGGAGAGAGTGTTGAAACATTTTTAAGAGCCCTTCTTGTTTTTCAAAAACAATGATAGTGAAGGAGTATGGTTCTAAAAATATGAAAGTCTGGGTATGTGGATAAAACTACCTTTTTATGATATGAGAAAGCAACTTTGTGCATATACCATAGTTTAAAGAAGAAACAATATTGTTTGAAGGTCCCGAGGTCAGTCTATAAAGATGTTCTCCTTCTTGTGTTGAGCAGAGAACCTATAATTTTTTAAGGTGCCCTAGTAGTGGTAAAAAACAAAATTAACCCCTATCTACAAAATCTAAGAAAAAACATTGTTATAAGGTGGAAGTATGATCATTATAGATTATCTTATCTATGTTATGAAATAGTAGATTAGTGCTACCTCCTTTGTCCCATAAAGCAGACTGTGGTGAAAGATCTTTTTACTCATTTTGAAGGTGTTTTTTTCTACCTATGCATGTGAGACAGTGAAATACAAAAAGAGTGTCTTTGATTGGGAGGGGTGTTTTGTCTTTGTCTAGATACAAGGATTTCTTATTTTATGCCAAAACACAAAGGACCCTTGTGACCTTACCCAAACACAGTAACAATTTGATTGTGTGCTTGTTATTTTGATAACTATTTGTTGATTGGCATAAAAAGAGAAAAAACAGTGATTTGTAAGGAGCAGAAGGCTGGTGCCAAAGAACCATTTCACACAACATTTGAAGAAATTTTCCTTGGTCAAACAGTGACTAACAAAGAGGACATAGTTGTGTGCTTGAGAAAACATTCCAAAGGCCATTTAAGGCAACTTGGTGTTGCAGAGAGCATTCAAAAGAAGATGCCTCCCAGGCAAGACAGTAGGAGTGGCTTGCATAAGAGATTTGAGCATGTTTCCACTAAAGAATTGAATGCCCACCCATCAGTCTTATTCAATTTCCATGAGGTTGGGTGTTTAGATTTTTGCCAAAGAGTGCAAGAGGTGAAGAGATTTTCCCCTTAACACACCTTTGTGCTTTGAGGTTTCAAGAGAAGCATTTTGAGCTGGCAGGGCCTAGATTTCAAATTCTCTCCAAGGTCCATCTCCAAGGCCACTAAAATCCCTTATGTTGGGGAGAAGTGGTTTAAACAAATCCACTTAGACTTAGAAGAATACACGCCCTTTATAAAGCCTGAGCACAGAGATTCATGTCCTTCCATTTTCCCCTTCTCATATCTTTTGAATAGCTACGCCCCCCTCATGAAGATCATCATGAAATACTTCACTTGTGAAGGAATATTCTCCTGAGTCTATGCCTATCACATTCGATTGCTCATGCATTTCACAAGGGCCAAATTTCTAAATCTTCCTTTCTTCTTACATAGAAGCATTGAGAAAATGGCCTCCACTATTCAGAAAAATCCTCCCTCACAGCAGAAAGCCTACCTCTTCCATCACTCCCTAATCAAAGTCATCATTCTTCATCAACTTGAGAAGAGGGAGGTCTCTTTGGATACTTTCATCACCCATCCGGATTTCTCCACTGTCCCTCCTCTTCATACATCTCCTACAACTCCTACTCACCATCCTTCACCTTCTTCTAGAAAACCTGTTCCCAAGAGGCTCAAGCTTACCATAGAACAAACAAAAGATCTTGAAGAGGGAGAAGAGCATGACCATGATGAGGAATAATAGCATGAGCAAGAAGAGGGAAGTAATGATGAGCAGCAGCAGGATGAAACAGGGCAACAAGGGGATGATGAGGAAGATGATGATGAGCAGCATCATAGTGAGGCAGAACAATAGACTCTTGAAGATGATGAAGGGAAGCAGCATGAAGATGTGCAACACAGTGAGGATGAGCATTCCCATGATGAACAGAGGTAGCCACATCATGATGAACAACAACCTCATAATGATGAGCAGGGGCAGCCACAACATGATGAACAACAACCTCATGATAAGGAATAACAGCCTCATGAAGAAGAGGGGCATCATGATAAATAGGTGCAACACAGTGAGGAGGACAACCCTCAAAAGGAAATGCAAAGGGAAAGCCAAGGCATCCATGAAGAAATCCAAGACAGTGGAAAAAATGAGGAGCAAAGTGACATGGGTAAAGAGCCCATGGAGCATGTGCTAGCTGCCTCTCCTAGGCAAGGGGCCATGCTCTCTTCTTTGAAGCAAGGAAAATGGTTCCTAGAGTTGTAACTCCAAATGTGACTATGGCCCTCCGAAGCAAGGTAAAATTGCACAAAAATCCCATGGTCGAATTTCCCAAGAGGAAGAAGACTAAAAGAGCCACCCAAAGCAAAGGGAAGGACAAGGAAGAAAGAAGTCATGAACAGGAGAGGGAATTCGACATCATCCAAATCCAAAGTGATGATAGTGATAATGAAACCTGGATCCTAGAAAATCTCTTAATCCATAGAGAAATCCAAATTCATGCTTTGAGGACTGATCTTGATAGGGCTAGGAACTTGAATCACTTTTTTCAAGTTCAAAACAAGCAGTTGAGTGTCCATATGGCTGTATATGAGACACGGGCCATCAAATACAAAAAGGAGGCCTCCAAAGCACAAGTGAGATTGGAAGAACTCATGGGTGAGTTCGATGAAAGCGAAGGCTAATATCAGCCCAGGCGAAAGAGGCCAAGAACCATGGCGCTCAAAAAGGCCCTTGAGAAACAAAAGGAAGAAGAAGATGCCCTTCTCCAATCTACCCCTCTCACTGAATTGTTCGAACAAGAGATAGAGAACAATCAGGAAGCATGGCTTGAGAGAGTTAATGATCACTTGGATAAGAAATTGGAGAAGGAAAATAGGGACTTGGACCTTCAACGGAGGATGATTGGGCATTATAAAAAGCTCAATCAGTTTTCCCGGCAGAAATTGAAGGCTGCTCAGGAAAAACTTAAGGAGGCTAAAGGGAAGCACCCGACACCAAAATTAAGGAAAGACACCTCAAGGCTCCAAATTTTTGCCTTATATTCACAACATGTTTCTAAAAACCCTTGAGGGTCATGCTCACCAAGTTTGGGCGAAATTCGACAAATTTTGGTTTTTTGTCATTTTTGGGTTTTTGGCCAAAACTCATGGGCATCGCCATTTCAATTTGGGGCATCCTCAAAGGATTAAAATGGTATCATTGGATGCCATAATTTTAGGGGCACATACTAAGTTATTTTCAGATCAATTGAAGATCATTTTCTCCCCCAAAATGGCGAAAAACACTCGCTTTTTCTACACTCTGCCTCGTTTATCAGCAAGGCCTATTTTCTAGTTTTTTACACACATGAAATTTTTTGGAGGAATTCTAGTGGTTATTTGGGAGAAAAATAAACATTTTCAGAAATTATACACTCAGAGCTTTTCAACGAGCCATCATGAGCCTCGTTTCGACATCAGGAAGGCCTCCAAAAGTTGCCGGCAAGTCAGGGGACCTTCTGTTGATGTATTTTTTGAGTATTTTTGTAAAAATTGAACCTTTCAAAAGTGACTTTTCTTCATGTGCGTTTAGCTATTTTTGTACATGATAAGTTATGAAAAGTCAATATATTTCCCTTTTTTAGGATTTTTTAGATATTTTATTAGATATTTTGTGCCTTGGGCTTTTCAAAGCCTCAAGCACAAAATCAGATATTTTGGATAGGCCAATGAGATTGCAAGTTGAACTATGATGTTTTCCTCACTTTGGCCTATATATTCCAAAGGCTTTCATTGTAAATAAGGCTGAACTTGATGATAGAAGCAATATATGGTCATATAAGCTTTGGAAGAAATACTTGTCTCATGCTTTTGGATAGTTTCTTGGATGTTCTTGGATGATGAAAGAGGATTTTTGTTGGATTCCATGACTTGGTAGAATGGTATAGTGGCTCTCTCTCTATTTTATTTCTTATTTTTCATTCATAAATCCATGTTCTTGCTTGCTATAGGACAATAGAGAACAAATTTGAGACATGCCCTTGGAGGCACCTCAAATTTCCTGTATCTTTATAGCTTCCATGTTTTCTTCATTCTTAGTCACATTAAAGAATTCTTGATTTCTCTTTAATAACTTAAGAATATTGTTTGCTTGTTTCATTCATGGTTTAATGCATGCTAAGTATGATTTACGATATTCCCTGCTTACTCATGGCTTGCCATAGTTCCACCTATGAAACTTCTCTTTGATTGATTAGATTGTCATTTGTTGAACCAAGGAGGTCTTGTTTTGATCTTTCCCTTTGCCTAAGACTATGCAATATTGTTTTTAAAGTGCCCAATAGCTTAAAGTACTATGTTTAGGGATTCTGACATAGTGATTTGAGTTTTTTTCCTGTCTTAAATGTATTTCCCCAAAGTTTAATAGCCATTTCCTAAAGTTAGAGAGTCATATATCTCTATGCATGGCTTGAATGTTTATTTATATGCATTGATTAGTCTATAGTTACATTTCTCATGATTAATGGTTTTCCCTACCATGTTTATGTCAGCTATTAAACTATTTGTGTTTGAAATCCTTTTTTATTCACAAACTTGATGTCCATCTCACTCCATTTTTCCCAAAGATCCATTTTACCTCGAATCAAATCGTCCCTTCAACAACCTTGTATCACCATCTAAAAGCTTTCTTGACATTTTTGACCCCATAGCCCAGTTGATCTAGCATCTTTTTACCTATCTTATGTCTTTGATCAGTTCATCCCTCACAACCTAAAAACCAAAACCAAAAACCTACTTCATAACTAGCCTAAAATCATAACACAATAAGCAAACACACAGATATCCCTTACACAAATAAAGAGAGCCCTCTCTGAGTCCAGGAAGACTAGGTCATTGGGCTCCAAAGATTGGTTTGATGTTACACTGTCATTTGGATTTCCAATCAGCCAAATCACGGGACCCTAACAAATTTAATGGAGAAAAGAGCAAGAATGAGGAGTGGGAAGAAAGTGTCCTTTAGAGAGGAGTCTACACCTTCCACATCTAGCTCAAAGATGGAAATAATGATGGAGGAGATGATGAAAAAGATGAGAAAACTTGAGAGAACACAAGCAAGTCAAAACCAAATAGCTCCTCAAAATAGAAATCAAAACCAAAATAATAATTTTAGGAGAAACCAACCTCATAATAGACCAAGGGAGGATGATCAAAAAATTACTCCTCCTTTTCATCAAAACTATGTAAGTGAGGTTGAAGAAACAATATAACAAACATAGGAAGATGACATAAATATGTTGGGAGTGGATAATGATGATTTGGAAGTTCATTACAATAGAAAACAAGGTCTATACACACCCTATGATGACAAAAGAGAAGAAGATGAATATTACTACCAAGAAATGGAAAATGTCATCATAGAAACTCCAAAAGAATATGACCTTAGGAGTAAAATAAAACAAGAAACTCCCAAAACTAAAACCTCTAAAAAATTTTCACAAAAAAACATTGTAAATAAACCTAAAGTTACAAAGCAGAAAGACAAAATAGTGGTTGTAAATTCTAATAAAAACAAAGAGAAAAGCACTCAAGACAATGAAAAACAGAGTGTGGATCTTAGCAGTGCTAGTACCTCAGCTAATGCTCTTGTTAAAACAATTCTAACCAATGTAAATAGAGAAAATTAGCAAGTTGTTCTTGCTGATAAAATGGTGGTTAAGAAAGCTGAAACAAACATTGTAAGAAGTCAAGTACCTTTCAGTTTGGACAGGAAATTGCCAAGATAAAGATCTTTGTTCCCCTTACTGAATTAGCCACCCAAAATGTGTATAGATCCCAAATTTTGAAGCCTTTTAACATAGAAGAGAATAATGACACTGTCAATATTAATGATGACCAGCCAGAGCTCATTTTTGGTCCTAAGATTGAGGGTAGATATCAAGAAGGACCGATTCCTCCTTTTTATGTGAGTTTACAGATTCATGACAAGATTTTGCACAATGCTATGCATGATTCATGGGCCTCTCACAATTTAATGCCCAAAGCTGTAATGGAAAGTCTCGGCCTTGAAATCACTAGACCTTACAAATATCTTTACCCCTTTGACTCAAGTAGAGTGAAATGTTTAGGCTTAATCAAAGACCTTTGTGTGAACTTAGCACAAATTCCAGCCAAGTGTTTAGTCATGGATATTGTAGTGGTTGATGTACCCCAAAAATATGGTATGCTATTATCAATATCTTTGGGAGCTAAGTTACAAGGAACTATGCAGATGAATATGACCTATGAAACCAACCCTGTTTTTAATCAAACAAGAATACTTCACAGGGAATCTCATATGCAATACATGGTTACTAGCCAAGAGAGACCGCAAAACTCTCCCCTTTATTTTGTAAATACAAGCCTTGACTCATTTATCCTTTTCAATGATGAAACATTCAGTGAACAAGTGACCTTAACTGAATTCATGGTAGATAGAGAGGAGGAGGAAGATGAGACAGAAGTGTCAAAACAGTTTGCTAAACCAGAAAACTATAGCAAAAAAAACACGAGTCTAGAGCTAAAAATCATTCATCCTTTGCTTTTAAACCTTGAGACTCAAGAAAGAAGTTCTCAACGCAATGAAAAACCTGAGGAATTAAAACAAATTCAACGAAGTGCTGATCTTCAAGAAAAAACCGAAAGCACACTAGTTGAAGAGGATAGTAACCAAACTGATGAACCTGACTAGTCCTCTTTGGAGTATGAACTTTGATGGGTCCTGCACTAAGAGCAATGCTGGTGCAAGCATATGGATACATAACACTGAGAACAACCACATAGAAGGCCATTCCTACAGATTAAATTTTCAGTGTTCTAATAACATAGATGAATACGAATCCCTTCTTTTAGGCTTACATTTGTTGAAGAAATTAGGAGCCAGAAGAATAAAAGTTCATGGAGATTCAGATTTAATTGTCAGGCAAGTAAATGGGAAATATAGTGCCAAACACCCCAGACTTAGAGCCTACAGGAACAACGTCATAGATTTGTTGAAAAATTTTGAGGAATCCCAACTTATTTTTGTCCCAAGAGAAAAGAATATCCTTGCCCACAATTTAGCTTTCGCTGCTAGAACATGTTTAACACTATTTGAGACCAAGAAATGCATAAATCAAATTAAATTCAGACCATATGTCCCTGATAACGAGAAATACTAGCAAGTGTTTGATGGAGAAAAACAAATAGAAGACTTCCTGCAGTCCAGAAATGAATTTGAACTACCAAGTTCAAATTTAGACTATGAAACAGACTGTCCTAGTGAAGAAAATTTACTTGATGAAGAAGAAGAGTCTCCAGAGATGATTGATGTAAACATGTTGTCTAACAAACTTGAAAACACAACAGAAATTTTTTCAGAGTTAGAAAAAGAAGACTTAAAAACTCTGCAATCTAACAATCAAAGTTTTCCAAAGGGTCTGGTCCCTTTAGAAGAGTTGTTTGATTTCAATGATGTGGCCAAGAAGCCAAAAATGGAGCCTATCGAATCTGAAGTTGAAGAGTGTAATATAGGCAGTGAGATAAAACCAAAGATGATCAAACTGTCTAAAACTTTACCAGCTCACATCAAACTAAAATACATAGAGTTGTTTAAAGAATTTTATGATGTTTTTGCATGGAGTTATGAGAATCTGAAATCCTATGACACTGAAATAATTCGACACAAGATACCTCTCAAGGAAACCCAAAAGCCATTTAAACAAAAACTGTGTAGAATAAACTCTGTTCAGTTACCTTTGGTTGAGAAGGAAATCAAGAAAATGTACGCGGCTTGTATTATTGTCCCTATTAAATATTCAGAGTGGGTGTCTAATCTAGTGTCAGTTAGGAAGAAAATAGGAGAGATAAGGCTTTGTATAGACTTTAGAAACTTAAAAAAAGCCTCATTGAAAGAAAACTACCCCTTTCCCAAGATGGACCATATACTTCAAAGGGTAGTTGGTTCTAAAAGAATTTCTTTGCTTGATGGCTTCTCAGGGTACAATCAAATTTTAGTACATTCTGATGATCAACTAAAGACAGCTTTTACTACACCTTGGGGCACTTTCATGTATGTGAAAATTCCCTTTGGTTTAATGAATGCTAGTGCTACATTCTAGAGAGCCATGGATATTGCATTCTTGGAATAATTGGGCTACTTCATCATTATTTACCTTGATGATGTCACTGTTTTTTCCAAGACATATGAAGAGCACTTAGAACACTTGAGAAAAGTATTCGAGAAATGCAAAAAGTTTGGGATATCTTTAAGTCCAAAGAAAACACTGTTTGGTCTCTAAGAAGGTAAACTTCTTGGACACATCATATCAGAAGAGGCGATAAAGATAGACCCAAAGAGGATTGAGGCTATATTGCATATCACTTATCCTAGAAACATCAAGGAACTTCAATCTTTCATTGGAAAGATTAATTTCTTGAGAAGGTTCATACCCAACTTGGCTGAACTCCTTAGAAACATTACAAACATGTTGAAAAAGGAACAAGGAGTTAAGTGGACCTTAGAAGTAAAGAAATATTTTTAGCTGGTAAAAAAATCATTAACCAAAACACCAGTTCTAATAAGTCCTGATTTTTCAAAAGATTTTGAAAATTTTTCATTTGCATCAGAACATACAATAGTTGTTGTCTTATTGCATAAAAATCCATAGGGACAAGAGCAGCCCATTGCATTCTTTAGTAAAGACTTGAGAGATGCACCTCTGAAGTATAATATTATGGAGAAACAAGCCTTTGCCTTAGTCAAAGCCTTAAAAGACTTTAGAGTTTACATTCTACACTCCCACATCACTGCCTTTGTCCCAAATTCAATTGTGAAAGACATTATAACACAGGACCCAGATGGTAAGAGAGGTAAGTGGATAGTTGTGATACTTGAATATGATTTAGAAATCAAGCCCACTAAACTCATTAAAGGCCAAGGACTAGCTAGATTAATGGCTGAATCAAATTTTGAAGTTCTTGATATAAATATGATAAATGCTTTAGATGAACAAGAGGATCTGTTAACTCCCATTATTGAAGATCATTTTATGAATTCCTCTTGGTATGATGATATTCTATATGTTTTTCTTAATTTTAATACACCTCCTAGTTTATCAAAAATGAAGGCAAGCTTTTTAAAGTTAAAAGTTGTAAACTACTGCATTATAGATATAATGTCTTTATTCGAAAAATGCAAGTGGGTTATTGCTTAAATGTTTGCCTGAGAATGATGCAGAGAAGTTTAAGCACGAGTTCCATGAAGGAGAATGTGGAGGCCACCTCTACTGGAAAACAACAGCCAACAAAATCCTTAGAGTTGGTTACTATTGGCCCACCCTCTTTCTAGATGTACACAAGATGATAATTTCCTGTCATAAAGGCCAACGTTTTGAAGGCAAAAGAAAATTGCTTCCCTTACTTTTTCATCCAATCACCGTTGAAGCTCCTTTTCAATAGTGGGGTTTAGACTTCATAGGAGAAATCCATCCACCCTCATCTGCCCAACATAGATGGATTCTCACTACAATAGACTACTTTACCAAATGGATAGAAGCCATCTCTTCTAGGCAAGCCAATGACTCTGTCATCACAAAATTTATTGAGACTCATATCCTCTCTAGATTTGGTTATCCTAGGAAGATCATCACTGATAATGCTACTGCATTTGGATCCAAAAATATGGTTGAGTTTTGTCACAAATATTAGATAACATTGGGTCATTCTACTACTTATTACCCTCAAGGTAATGGGCTGGTAGAATCATCAAACAAAATTTTGGTGAACATAATCAAGAAGTTGCTGGAGGAAAACAAGAAGTCTTGGCACACAAAGCTAGTGCATGAACTATGGGCTGACAGATTAACACTTAAGAAATATATTGGAATGTCACATTACCAACTTGTGTATGGAATAGATGCAATTTTCCCAGCCAGCCTAGGTGTGCCAGTCATGCATCTGATCTAAGAAGTGCAGTATGAAGACAATGACATGATCATAAGGATTAATCAAACTATACATCTTCAACAAACCAGAGAGGAGGTTTATAACAGAGCATTACAAACGCAAGAGAGCATAAAAAAGCTTTTTGACAGAAGGAAAAAGGCCAGTAATTTTAATATTGGTGACAAAGTGTTAAAGTGGGATTCAAGGAGAGAAGATAAGGAAAAGCATGGGAAATTTGATAACTTATGTCTTGGCCCTTATCTCATTCATTCTACTGCTGGTAACAATGCTTATTTCTTGCAGGAATTGAATGGATTTGAACTGTTTGGGGGTCCTGTCAATGGCAGGATGCTCAAACATTAATTCTCTTAAACCATATCAAGTTTGGAAGCATTTTTATCTTTTTTCTCATTATAAATATTTCATCCATCATTGCATTCAAAGTTAGAAAAATGAAAAAATACAAAAACAATAGAAAGAGAAAAGAGGGTAGATTGTAAAAACAAGAAAGGTACAACCCCATACCAAAAACAGAAACAAAATATGAAAGTGTGCAAGCTCAAATGCCACTCTTGAAAAACACACTCCGAGTTAGTCATACAGCCTAATCATTACTAATTAGTTTTAAATTTACTGCTGATATGTTAGTGAAATTAGATTTTCCAAACAGCTTAATCTTGGCTTATCAGTTAGGTAGATTAAGATAGAAAATAAAGGTTCAAACAAGATCAAAATGTAAACCTAATATTCCAAAATAATAATGACTCTAATCTGTTTAAAATCTTGGGTCAAAGATAGAAGTAAACTGGTTCTAATAAGCCCAAAACTTGAACCGGAGAACAAACAGAGAACAGCTCAAACAAACTAAAAAACAGAGCTGAAGAAAAGAGAAGGATGTGCTTAAAACTTTCAGATCTCAAGCCTTCACCATTTTGATTTAATTTTCTACAAACAATAATCTATGTGTAGCTTGTTTTTATGCCATAGATCAGCAACAAGTTAGACTGTTCAATCCTGACTTGGCTGCTTTTTTAAATTTCTTGTTTTTTAGAAATTAGAGAATAAAAATCTATTAGACAGTCTAATCCTAACAGATAGTAGTTAGGTAGAGAAATTTATGAAATCAACTGTTCAATCTGAGTTCATGGAGAAATAAGAAGTATACTTAGTTCAAAAGAAAAAATGTTTGTAAAAAGAGTTTGTCAATCCAAATGCACTCTCAAAGAAGAAAAAATGTTAGATCAGTAGGATTGGGTAGGTAGAAAGCTTATTTGATAGAGTTCCATTGTTTTTCATGGCTACTAACATTATCAGAACACAAGAAGATCATCCAAGTAAAGAAATTTGCAGCCCAATGGATAAGGCATTGATCAACCCCCCAGAGAATACAAGTCTGAAGTTCTTAACACCTTCAAGAAGGTGAAATCCCCATGTGGAGCCACTATTATCCACCTATAAAATTTGTCATATCAAATGGTGGCTAAATCATGTTTTAAGCCTTCAAGAAACAATTTTATTGCCAAATTGTTAGTTCTTGAAGTCTTGTGAAGATATTTTATCCTTTGATTAATCTTCACTGTTGTTTCTCTCTTAAAACTCTAAAAAATCTTTTGTTTTCCTAAAAGAAAAAGACTGCTACAAAACTCTATTTTTCCCTCATTTTACCCCTCCTTTCACTCATAATTAACCTCCATTTTATCCCCTTTTCCCATGAAATTCATCTATTTTCCCTCTCTTTTTTTCCTTCCCTCAATAAAAACCTTTAGATAAGGTTTAAAACTCTTTTTTAACCTTATTGGGAATCTTCAAAACCCTTTGAAATCCTTGAAAAATCATAAAAAGTGAGCCTTTTTGTGCTAAGGCCTTAAGCCCTTTTGGCCCTAGCCCCCAGCCCCTTTATTTCCACATAAAACCAGCGTTAATACAAAGCGATAAGGCCCAATCGCGCAGTTGCAATCGGGAATTCCTTTATGTTACATTGCCTCTCGCTTTAAAAATTCCCGATTGCGATTGGCCCCTTTTCTTCTAACTCCCGATTTCTTTGTCTTTACATATAACCCCGAGCCCCGAAATCGGGCGCTAAACACCATAAAAACTCCTCCCTGAAACAAATTTTCCTTTGTATTTTATAAAAAATCTGACTTTTCTATGTTTTGAAGAAAACCCACTGGTTCGTTGTTCTGACGAAAATCAACCGTTGATCTACTCCCTGATCAAAGATCGACAGAATCTCGCATCGAAGTTAAACAAAAAAATCCTTTGTTTTTTCCCTTCAAATCTTCCGATGCGATTAGGTCTTAAGTCCTTTTGTGCTAAACCCAAAACCACTTCCCCAAAATATAACATGCGCCCAGGACCAAGTGTTTAAGTCCCGAGCGCTAATCGCATCGGAGTTTTTCATTCGATACATTATTTTAATAGTTATTGCCCCACTCCGATTGGCCACCTTGCGATGGCTTCCCAGCCTTTGATATTCCCTGCCAGGCCTAGATTTGACGGCCCACATCGCTCTATTCATAAGCCTACATATCCGCCTTTGGCACCCGTAACTTAATTTCCACCGTTGAGCTGGTTCTAAGATCAGTGGTCCTCACTCAATCGCATCGTGAAAACCGTTGCACCTTTCCTCTCTCCCCTGCCGATTGGTGACCTTGCGATGATATCTAGGCCATCCATCTCATATATCTGACGGTCCGGATTGAAGCTTAACACCCTTTGTTAAAATTCATGAAAAACCGCTGTGTAATGTTTTTCTATGAATACCAGCCGTTGATCTCTGCAGATCAACGGCCCACAATGACCCATTCTCCACCCAACCCACTACACCATATCCAATTTCATAAACCCCATGATTGAATCTGAGTCGTTGATCTGTTTCATCCGACGGTCCATATTTAACCTAGTAGGCCCAACTCATTTGGGACCCACCACCCTCGTTGATTAATCATAACCGTCCATTCCCTGATCCAACGGTAAAGATTAAAACTGCCTTGACCTTGCCCCACCTTTTATCGCCCGTGCATCTATTCTCCATCGTTATCTCCTCACGACCGTTTGACCTAAGGCCCCAGATCTGACGGCCAGCGCACGGTTTTGCGTGATTTTGAGTCTGGAGGTTAAATTTTCAAAACTACATGATGTAGGTGATTTTAAAAAACCACGTGTCGATCTCTAATGCATATCATGTTCAAGAAGGAAATACCACCTTCCCTCCTTTTCATTGCGTGAAACCGGCAGTTTCTTTAGTCAAAACCACCATTCCCATTCCCATTTCATTTTCTCATAATAGAACTCCGTCGTTGATCTCTGAGATCTAACGGTCCTAGTTCAATCTCGCCTTTTAGTTCATCGCCCTCCACCCATCCTCCAAGGGACTTTATAAGTAAATCTCTACCGTTGATCTCTGTGGCCAATCTAATCCGACGACCCAAAATCTTTCAGAAACCCCAAATTTCATTTTAACCCTTTGTTAACTTTGCCAAAGGTTTTCACCCTTTTCCTTTGCATTTTCTCCCATTTTTCTATAATGTGGCCCCCTCTACATTATACTTTCCCGATAAATATCAACTGTTGATCTTTGTAGATCAACGGCCCGGACTTAATCTCTTGCACTATTCATCTAACCACCTCCCATTTTGACCCCCGTAAACAATATCCGCCGTTGGATGCTTTCATCCAATGATCACGATCTAACCTAAACCTCTGAAGCAGTCTGAACCCATCCCCATGGGATTTTCTTAAGTTTTATTTTTTTGTGCAGGTTTTAATGGTTTTTCAATTATTTTAAAGGAAATTTGAAGGCGAGGGATGACGATCCCCCAGGCCTATATTTGTGAAGGAGATCATTCTGCAAGGTTTCCCATCAAGGCTTATCAGTGCCTCATGAGCACTGACACCATTATAAAACCTCTGTAACACCTGCACATCAACAAGACACAGCAAAGCTTAATCAAGCAGAGAGTATCAGTCTTAAAGGATCTAGTCACAGCAGAGATGAAGAATTGAAGATTGTTTACATAGTTTTGAGGGATTACGGCCTAAATCGACCATATAAAGCCTAATCCACTCAATTAAACATAGTTTGAAGAAAAAAAGATAGAATTTAGGCCTAATTATGTGTAACACACAGATCAGAAGAAAATTAGCCGTGATTTAGGTAAAAACAATAATATCTATCAGTCCGAGGAAGCCTCCACTGCCACATCAGAGGCTAATTGAATCCTCTCCAGCTACCAAAAGCCACCTGCAACCTCAAAGCATTCAAAGGAGGCATATTTATTACTAGAACAGAAGATATTTGCCTTAAGGCAACTGAATAGTTATTTCAGATCAAAGAACTTATTACAAACTGTCAGCAGAGTTATTACAAAGATAAGAAAGAATTCTAAAGGTTAAAAAACTCTGCTAAGAGGATTGAAAACTTAATGAAAACAATTAATATAGAGAAATATCTGAAAACTTCTCCATTGATCCCCTCAAAGGCCGAGAAGCATTAAACTGTATTAATTGAGCCTATACATCTTTTCTCTCATCCACCTCCTCATTTTCCTATAAAATCTTCTTGAGGAGCACGTTGTAAAGGGTTGATTGTTGAAATTTGATATAATACTTGTGCTCGAAACTTTCTACATGTAAATAGTGTTCGGAGGCTCTTGAAGCTCTATTTGTGATCAAATAAGTTAGGCTGAGAAGAGAAGATGATTGTTGTACTGAAACATTAGACTTGAATAATGTAACTGGATTGACATTAATATACATGATGATTCTTGGGATCCTAGTTTATATCACTGGTGAAGTGCTTCTTTCTGTGTTACTGTTTTCCTTTCATGTATGCCATTTTGTCCACTTATTCTCTGATAAATAACAGCAAGCATAGAGTTAGGATTTACTGTTTACAGTACCCTTCTCTGACTGATAAGCTTTATCTCAATGTTTTCCTCCAAATTGTGTTTAAGAATGACTTAAGTTAAGTGTAAACATTATCAAGGAATGTTGGTTTGTCCATGTCTTGATGTGCAAAGCTTGAAAGGAAGTTCTTGATTGATATTTTCATTATATGCTTAGTAGATTTTGACTAGAAAAGTTTATGGTTTGCCCTGTATTTTAGTTTCTTTCTCTAAAGGTAATTCTGAAAGTTTCTCTAAGAGTATGCTGAAAATAGTTTATATTTAAAAGTATCTTATCTGATCTTAGGCTGCACTTTATTTTCTTATCTATTTTCATCCCTTCTGAAAGTAATTATGTGGATTACTAGATTTCTTGTCTGATAAGTTAGCTTTAATACAAGCTTGTCCAAATAAGTCTATGGTTAGCCCTGTCCTTTGGTTGGTTTTAAAGAGTTACTTAAAAGGCTTTTCATGTTTGGAAATACTGATAAATCCTAGTTTAAATTATTGTCTTTTTCCACCCTTTCAACACTTTTATTGTTCCATTCCATCATTTTATCTAGAAAATCTTTTGATATAGATGACTTTCCCCTTGGACCACTCTTGAAATTGTTGCACAATTAAACCCTTTTATGACTCCATAGCCCAATGGACTAAAAACCAGCATCATATCTATCCTATCAGCCAAATCTTGTTCTAATTTCTTATATCTTCAGCCCTTTGGAGCTCTTTCATTTTAGGACTTTCCACTCAATTAAAAATCATGCTCAACCATCCAAAACCAAACAAAAACCCTTTCTCTTAATAACTAGCCTAATATCATACCCAAAAGCCTTAAAAAATAAATCAATCTTTGCACTTATAAGTGAGATCCCTCTCTAGATTCAGGAGGGTTAGATCCTAGAATCCCAAAGTGGTTCCAATGTCCTCCTCGCAGTTTTGGTCTCACCAATCTGCTGAAATTATGGGGAGATAGAAGGTTGGTCCAATACTCTTTATAAAGCATTTAGCATAATGTACATAGATATTTTCCATCCCATATGGTACATACAAACTGCCCATCCTCCTTCCATACAATCCCATGAAAAGTACAACTATACCATCCAAGTATGGAAGCATAATTACATATACACAAACATAAATTTGAGCATAAGGAGGTGGGTCAAAGTCCCAGACATGGTGCCAGTGCAGTGCATCTCCTGCCTGCATCAGATCAAGGTATGGTAAGTGGTTTTCCCATCACTTACTTGCTGCACAATTTATCTCACCATGGATTAAAATGTGAGATATGTTTGGTGCCTTTGGGAAGCACCCATCATGAAAAAGAATCTCCCTTTGCACAACAGGGGTGTGGCCAAATTCAAAAATTGCATTGGCCCAATGTTTGCCATGAGATTTACATGATACAACACTCCTCTTGGGAGTCATGGCCTGCAAAAATATGGTGAAAGAACCTGTCAAATCAGAAAATGAAGCTTGCATTACATGATCATATTTTTCACTATCAATGTTTCCTCTATACATGGAATTGTGCACAACTTTTCCTCCCCTTTCAAGAGAAGGGAGAAATGAATGAAATGACTCTTGCATAGAGTCCTTTGGCTTCCCCAACTCCACTTAGCTCTTGCATTCTAGAAATTTCTGATGTAGCTCTCCTCCCAAGCCTTCCCATTCAAAGCATCTCATGATAGTGTTGTAGATCTTCATAGAATAGGCAGGGCTGAAACATAACTCTTTGAAATCCCTTTGTAGCATCCTCTCCTTAAGCTTAGAGGCTCTAGGTAAGAATATCCTATCATGATGATAGATGAATCCATCATGGACTAGATCGCCCCCTTCATGCAGCTAGTCATCAAGCATCATACAAGTTTAGAGATCTTTGGAATAATCCACCAATAGCTAGGATTTCCAATATAGATCTACACTCCTTAACAAAGACAGTGTTGATGATGCATAAATAGGAATTCCTGCCATGTTGTTGATCTCTTCTTTGAAATTTCTTATGCCAAAGGTACAAGTAAGAAGGAAATACCTTCCCTCCTCTCTTCCAACAGTGTAGAATCAGGAATGAAGGATGGTGAGGATGATGAGAGAGGAAAATATCCCTCCTTGTTCTTGCCCAAGCCTTCCAGCACTGTAGCTGTGTCTCATAATTCTCCCTTCCCTCCTGGATCTGATTTTGGAGCATCAAGTAGTGAGATATCTCCCACTAAAACTGAATCAGGTGGCCTTCCCAGTGGTTTACCACTAGATGAGAGTGTCCCTTGCAAGAATCTCATAAACATGAGAGAAGGGACAGTAAGGTCCTTCCTTCCACTGTACAAATCCATCTACGTTTTCTATGTGGAAGTGTTATGTGAGGGGTAAGAATGCATGCCTCTGATCATTTGAGGTGCACCACTCTTCTTGTCCACCCATTCCATTTGAAAATCCTCCCAATCAGTGGTGACTTTCCCCAATGTAATTATCCATTGAACACCAAAAATAACATTGGTGTCTAGTATGTCAACTACAAATAAGTGATCCACCAAAGTGTAGGATCCCATGGTGACTGAAAGTGATGGAACATAATGCATGCATTGCATTGTTCTATCTCCTGGGACCAAAACAGAGAATCCCTCAAAGGTATCAGTGGATATGGCCCTCCTTTACACAAGATGAGCATCAATAAAGTTGTGGGTGGCCACACTGTCAATAAGAAAAAATACCCTCTGATTCGTGATTGAACCATGAACTCTTAAGGTCAAGTACTTAGGTACTCCCCTCAAATATGCAACAGTTTCTCAAATAGGAGAAAAAGCTCCACTCCTATCTCCTGATGGTTTTGGATCTCCCTCAACATTGTCAGCATTGTGACCTTTCCTTGGTTCATCATCTTCTTCTTCCTCCTCAAAATCTAAGGACTTCTATGTAGTGTTCTTTTCTAGCAGCACATCTATGTCTAGGTGCCCATGATTCTTGGCAAGTGAAACATAGCCTCTTCTTCCTTAGCTCCCTCTAGACATCAATATCAAGAGGCTTATTCAATTAGCTCTCCTTGGTAGGAGCAACTTTCTCTTCCTTCCCTTTAGAAAGGTAAGAGGGCATGTTCTGAAAGTTTTCCTTTGCTTTTGGAAAGGCATCTTGAAGGTCTCTAGCCCTCTCAATGGCATCATAAAATGTAATGGGCTTGGTAGATTTAACCAATCCATGTA
This sequence comes from Pinus albicaulis, assembly GCA_034641835.2. Taxonomy (NCBI): domain Eukaryota; kingdom Viridiplantae; phylum Streptophyta; class Pinopsida; order Pinales; family Pinaceae; genus Pinus; species Pinus albicaulis. The sequence continues at coordinate 968,548,025 of CM076574.1, forward strand.
GAGGTTCATCCAAGCCATCGATGAAAATGTACACCCTCCTTGCTGCAGATAGATCAGGAACCATAATAGACAATCTCAGAAACTCAGAGATATAAGATTCTGCATTACCTGACTGCTTCAAATTTTCAAGTCTCATGAAAGGTGCTTCTGGATCCTTTCTGTCAAACCTCTCCACCATTCTTCTAGTAAACTCAGAATAGGCAGTCACATTGGCATGGCCCAATGTTGACAACCCATTTAACCACCAGTTGTGTGCTTCACCTTCAAAGTGCAGTGCTGCAATCTGATAGCTTCCATCTCAGGGAATTTTTTCAACTGAAAATAGATATCCAGCTTTTCTACCCATGATTTGGTATAACTAGTGGATGACCCATCAAACTTGGGTAAAGATAATCTGCCCGTAGAGTGATGTTGATCATGATTTTGAGTGAATCCACCATCTCTATACTGATGTCTTGGTCTTCTTTTTTCCTTGAGGTGACAAAACTCTTGAAAACTCAGGTGGTCCTTGAATCTCTAATTCTAGGACTCATACTCTTCAAAATAGTCTTCAAGGGATGCTTGCTCATGAGGTCCTTCATTCTCCACAGCCAAGAAAGTAGGCATAGTAGAGCGTTGTGGAGCTTGTGGCAGGTTCACTGGTTGATCATTCCAGTGGTGAGACATGCCAGAGATTTCACCAAGATGAAACCTCGTAGGAGATTCCTTGAGCCTATCTAGTCTCATCTCTTTGATCTCTCTAGCGAGATCTTGCATGGCTACCAAAAGAGTTCTTGAAAACTCTTCTCCTTCTTTATCACTTACAGTTTCAGAGGCTTTACCCTTGTCTTGATCATCATTGGTGTAATCAAATTTATTCTATCTTTTATTCAGATACCTCTTTTCTCTATCAGTAAGAGGCTCATCTTCTTCTGAGGTCATATTGGCTTTGTCTCTTCAATGAAATCACAGGCTGTGCCAAGAAAGAAGCTCTGATACCACTTTAGTATCCCCAAATGGGAACACTCAGCAATACCTACTGGAATAACGCACTTTCCAGAAGTATGTGCACTGAAATGAGTTTGCAGCCCTTGGATCCCTTATATCTAGAGATATAGCATCTAAATCCAAAAGGGGAGCAAAAAAAAATCAAAATAGGTGAGTTAAACAAACCTCCCACACCTAGTATAGTTGAAAAACACCCAAGAAGGGGGCTGTAGAAATATGCAACAGTACTGCAGGGAAATAACACAATTTTTGAGAGAATGAGAAAGATACCAATAAGAGGGATCAACTTTTATATATACAACAATAAATCAGATCCATAATTAGGCCCTTACAGTATACAACAGAATGTAGAAGACAAGAATAGAATAAATTACTCAAGAAAGAGGGCTGCAACACATGTATTTACTGCAAAATAGCTTGACAACGTTATTATAAGAGCTATAGCAGTTGTATATTACACTACAGATCTAGAGAAGATCTATGTACAAAATATCAGATATATTTCATATATGTACACTATAAAGGCTCCTTTACAAGATCCCCTTGGGGTTTTGATCAAAACATGCAACACAGGGAGTAGATCTGAGATCTAAAGTAGCAGATCTGCAATAGTATTCAGAAATTTCTGAAGATGATTACAATAGAAGAAGATCATATATGTACAAGACATGGATTATCAATTTAATCCATGGATCACCATAGTAAAGGGAAAACCCCCAACGCCAAAGATATCTCCTCAAAAAGTGTGTCAAAACACCCTACAACTTCCTACTTGTAAATAACACAGTCCTGGAAGGGAAACTGCATTGTAGGTTGAAGCATTGGGTTGGCCTGATGCCAAGATCTGAAATATCAGCTCCAAAGGTTTAGAACTCTCTTGCCCATGGGATATAATACTTTCCCAGTGAAAAGCGGCCCTAGAATGGCCTATACCTGAGCAGATCTAGCCTCCACTTGCTACAGCTTGTAAGGACAACCAAACCCTCAACATGATCTGCATTGTAGTTAGAAGATGAGCTTGGCCAAATGCCTGATAGTGGATGACATCAGCGAGACTCTTCTAAGAACTCCTCAATGGAAGAGGTGGGATTCCCTAACAGGAACACCTTAGTGCTAAACAACACTATCCTCAGCTAAACAATAGAGAATGATATATGTCTAAACAAACAATATATTCAGAAATATGCACAATCAAAAACCTTCTTCTATTGTCCTCCTCTTCCTCTTATAGGATGAAAGTCTTGTCAAACCCTAAACCATCTCAATTATTTAGCTACATTCACATGAGAAGCCTCCAACTAAAATTGTGTTGTGCCTCTAGGAGATTCACTATATCTAGACAACACTGTTGATTTGGTCCTGGTTGACATGGTCAAGTGCTCCAGTCCCTTTCACACCTAAGTGTGCTTATGTAAATAGCCTAGATTTTTCGATGTTCACATGTGGCATTGATTTATTTTGTTGATTATAAGTTTTATTGGTCCTCCTTTACATTTTTATTCATGAAACAAAATATTGAGACAAAATTGTACATTCCCATTAGCTTGGGCTAATTGGGAATATTACATGGGGATGGTAACAAGATTTATGAGGGATTGCATATGGATCAAAGGTTATGGAAGGTGATGAAGTTATTAGAGTGGAGCATTACCAATTTTTCCATAGGCCTTACATGGATAAGATCCTTCCTCCAGATCATGTTTAATTTCTTAGGCTATTCAAAACTATTTTTTGTTTTTTGGATGTTTCACAACAAAATTTTGTATGTATCTCATATGTTATTTTTTTTCATTGTTATGAGAGGATGTCAATTTTTATAGCATTTTAGTAGAATTTATATTTATATGAATGGTGTAAATAAAATTTAAGACAATAATATGATAGGAAATAGTTATTTTTTCTACTTTTTTACTTTGTAAATGCCACATGTTCCGGGCAGTATCCTAGTGAATGCATTATTTAGTGCGTATATAAAAAATGTACATAATTTCACACTTATGAATGGAAGTACAATTTTTTTCCATGGAAAATAAAAGAAATCTACTTACAAATCAAATCCTCCAGACTCATCTTAGCCACCGAAGGCACCATATCATCCCTCAGTGGAGGAGACCCACCCCTTAAATCTAAAGGAAATAGACTCAACCATATTTGTGGATTTTGAAATGAGTGGGAAAAAACATACCCATGAGTGAAAATTATTGGATGGAGAAAATGAAAGAAAAAATATCGTATAACCTTCGATAATGGAATTATCTCAAAGGAATGATGTAAATGTTGCCCCTACAGTTGTTCCTAAAATTTTTGTAGAATGGATTAACGCTCGAAAAAAAACAAAAAACATGATCAATCTTGGGCCCGGATCAATCTTGGGCCCTGACACTACGAATGTAGTAAATGTGGTTTGTTATGTTGTGATTTTATATTTTGAATCAATATAAATTAAAAAAGAAGAAGAAGAGAACGAATATGAATACAAAATAAAGAAATTTAAAATTGACCGACAAAACTAGACATAGTTCGATGGCCACTATCAAAGTCATAATAAGAATAATTATTTAATGTTTTGTTATATCCAAAAGTGTATGACAACATGGAAGGAAATTTATGCTCAGACAAAATATTCAATGGAACACAATAAATGGACTGATATTAGGCTAGATAAAATGATGGAAAAGGTTTAATAATATAAATGAATGAATTTCAGGGATGTGTGGGATATGAAGGGACAGTTGAAACTGGGAATTAAATCAGGACAAAGGGTATTTCATGGGGCAAGATAGGCAAGAAACTTAGCAAATTAAAATTTAATAAGGATGGGATGGAAAGACAGGTGAGGATCTGAAAAGGGCACAATAAATGGATCCTTTTCAAATAGAAGAAAAATACAGAGTATGAATGATTTCCCAAGGCAGATCATATAAAATGGATTCTACCTTTCTATCTTGAAAGCATTCAAAGGAAAATGCTTATGGATGAATGGAACACATAACAATTCACATATGAAACAAAGGAGAGAACAAATGCTAAATTTCATACCACATGGATCCCACAAATCAGGGCTGCATCTCTTATTAATTCCTGTCAAACTAGACAATGTAGTGCAGAGATGTTTTTCCACACTATTCCCCTAATTTTTCCTACTAAGAAAAAAATTCCTTACAAATGATTTACAATACAATAAATAAGCTGAAATGTGGGAACACAAATCCATAGAAGTGGGGGTTGTTCTAATAGTTTAAATACAATCATAGAAAGTAATACAACAATCTGCCCCTGAAAATGAGGGACAACATTACATTGACTACTTTAGAGATTTGCTGTTAGGCTGTATAAACGAAAATAGGCAATCCAATGAACAGATTCCCTATTTTTTGCTTTTGTAGATATCTTCATTTTATTTTAAGCTCTTGGCCCTTGGACTGTTCCTTTGCTTTCCATTATTTCTTTATTCTCTGACTTTTAATAAAATGCCGAACTGAATGAAATTATATGCTTTGTGAAGGGAAAAATGAATTTTAAATGGGAAAAAGGAATGGAGATGGAGGCGGGACCCGCATATAAATCGTAATCGGAGTCAGAGCAAGAGCAGAGAGATATATTACAAATATAACAGCCCCATCACAAGTCGCAATCGGGAAAGAGGGCGGGTGTATCACATAATTAGATCCGCCGATTTGCAATTTGCGATGCGCAGTCAATCGCAATCGCATCGGAGATGGGGGGAAAGTGGGGTAATAAATTACCAATATTGCGATGCGATGGGGAGAAAGCCTTTTTAATAAACAAAGCGGCGGAATTTTCACTTTTACAAAGGATAAATGGGTTTTATGATGAATGGAAAAGGATTTTAATGGTGGGACCGGGGTATAATCACAATCGCAAATCGGAGTCGGGAGAGGCGGGGTAATCGCATCGGAAGGGAGGGAACGTGTGATGCGATTGGAGGATGGGTGCAGAGTATGTGCAATGTGATCAAAGTATTGGAGTAAGACTGGTGCTTAACGGATCGGAACACACATATCAAATGTTGCGATGCGATTTGATCGTGCAATGGGATCGGAGATGCGATCAATCAGAGGAAGAGTGCAGGACTTGCGATCGGAGATATTTGCGATTGGAGTGATCGGGGGGGGGGGGGGTTATGTCAATATTTTCGATTTACGATGGTGTGATGGGTAATCGCATCAGAGGAAAAGGTTTTGCGATGCGATCGGATCGGAGGACGAGATGCGATGGGCCGATCGGAGTTTATTACGATTTGCGATTTAGATAAGGGTTGCGATTGCGACTTATAACGAAAACTCTAAACCTTATATTATAAGGTTGTATTATATGCATGGTGGGGAAGGATTTATAAAGGAATATAAAACTTTAATAACACAAAGTTTAAAGGGAAAAATGAGGAAATAGGGGGGGATTTACGGAATAGAGGGCTTTTACTTCACCTAAGCATAAGATTCAATTCAGAAGTCAGCTTTGAGAGGGTAGTATACCGTTGGAAATCTCTTTTCAGGCTCTTTTTGATGGATCTACTTTGAAGGTGATCTGGCACTGAATATGCTATGGAAAACTTCTCTGAAGGTAGGAACATTACTTTTGTGGAGATGAATGCTTCCGAATTGTGACTTATTAGATATGATGATATAAAATTACATAAAGAATGATAATAAAGGTAAACTATCATGTTTTCACCTCAAAACATGGTTTTGTGGTGAAAATTACATCAAGATGAATAAAATTTCTCTTTGATCTTTCTTGTGCTGTGACTTTGACCTTATTGAAATCCTCATGACCTTGCTGATATTATTGATACTTGACTCATTAATTTGACCATGGTGAGACCCTAGAAACTAATGAGACCCATCCTATGACCTACTGATATGATTTAAAGGATAAAAGTGACTAATGACTAAGACCATAGACATGAAGATTAGCAAGTATCTCATGAGGGAAAACTGATAAAACAATACTACCATCAAATGAATCCATGACCTAGAGGAATGATGAAATTTATTCGGTATGAGACACCTAATATGCAAATGCAAAAGAGCAGTTTTGATCATTGATGGCAGTATGAATAGAATGACGCTAACAATACAGGTCGACCACTATTACTTAGTATGAAAATTATATGAAAAATAAGACAATTGGCTTAAGCAGGTTGCGGCCTACATTCGTAAGAGGTTAGTGCCTCTTGGAATGTTGTGGCTTTCTAATTTTAGGGTTTTGGTGCATCCTGTGAGTGGGTGCTTACAAAAATGTTGATGTAACTCAATAGGAGCTTAGATTACAAAATATTACCAAATAGATTGGTGGCTTTTCTCTTTTTAGTTTCCATGTTAAATACTTATGTCCATGTTAGTGTGTTTCCCATATTGATGGTATGTGTATGTAGATGATTAACTCTACTTCTCATGTATTTAGTTGATAATTCTCACATGAATGATTTCTAAATATAACAAGTAAAAGTAATTGGATCTAAAAGTTGAAATTAACGCTAATTATTGATTCACCCCTCCTCTTATGATCTAAATTTAATTGTTAGTTATTTTTGTGCTAATATCAGTTTTAGATTTATAATAAAAGTTCTTATGTTTGCTTCTTGTACAAGAGTTTATGGAAGTGCTCATGATAGATGAATAAACAAACTTATGGATATTAAATTTATTTCATTAACATAAAAGAATGGAAACTAAATGATGAAAAACAACATATAAGCACACAACAAACCCTGACAACTAAATCAATAACACATTTTTTGATGAAGGAGTTCACCCCTCACAGGCTAGATATCCTTGGTCCAAATTCCATGGCTTGGGCCTTTGTATTAGCTTCAATTATGCAGAAATGATGTTTACAGTATCCTCTTTCCTCTACAACCTGCTCCAATGGCTCCAAAACATCAAAATATACCAATAATGACTCTTCCTGAGCCAAAAATGGTCGAAAATTGGCTCAATTATGGAAAAAACCAATTTCATACTATTTCTCCTGCAAATCTGAAAAATATTAAGCTAACCTTGCAAATTTTAGAAAGCCCACCTAAAAAGGAACCTCCATCAAGTTGACCGCCACTTTAATTACGGATTAACACAAAGTTAATGACGACTTAGTTGGATAAGCACATCATTAAATATGTGTTATCCAAATGTGTTAAGCGCGGATTAAATTATTGTTAAACATGGTTTATAAATTAATTAGGAGCCTTATGGCTCATAGTTCCTTCTAATTTTTGTGACCTTGTGCCATGGTTTTAGCGTTGATATCACAAGGGATGGGGCTGGCCCGCGGGGCTCTCCCCCTCCAGACTCCTGTTGTTGGCATCGATGAAATTCAAATAAAATTCGCAAGCCATACAGGTGAAGACCCATCGGATGGAAAAACAGTAAGTCGATGGTTTAGCACCATGGTGGTCATGGGTTCGATCTTTATCCCCACACCATTATTTTTGATACACAATGCAACTCTTAACCATATTGGAAACTTTGATCATAACATTAATATATTCTTCTGCCAAATAATGACTCCCACCATACGTACAAGCCTACTCCACTATGTTAATACCTCCATCAGATAGCATAACCATGTCTGCTATATATATATCTCGACCACATGTAGCTAACCTGTCCATCCACTTAGTTTAGAGTCTTTCCACATAATAAAGTATCATCCACATATAAATATTTCCACCATAATAAAATATGTCGACCATAATGTATGGATTAGACCTTAGGTAGATATCATTATTTCGACCCAATAAAATATGTCTACCCATAACTATAGTAATGAATAAATTCAAAGATATCCAAAGTTGGATGGGTCCCCACCAGAGGCGGAACTTGGCGGAATATACAAGCACCACGTCTCGAGCCTGGTTGGACTAGTCGAACCTAAAAAACATTCTCATTCAACCTTAGGATTAGATGTAAAAAAAATACACTTCCAAAGTTCACTAGTGAATTTGACTATGACACTTGTCCCAGTGGAATTGGGCTAGAATTGGAGAATATTCCCTGGATATAGCTGGATTGCTGACTAGACTACCATGTCATTACTTTGTCATTGTTTTACACAATTTTTACCTATTTGGGACACTGGATAGCAAGTCCTAACTTCTTCATTCAGAGTTGGATTTTGATGAAAGGAACCGCGACGAAACCTTGGCGATGAGATCTACGCGGTCTTTCTGGTTTACATAATTTCTTAGCACTTCAATTTTTGAGCTAAATACTAAGCCTCTGATCATTCCTCCCAAATAGAAGCCTTTTGGACCCCAAAATATACTTTCAATTGTTCAGCAGGTGAGGGTGAAAATCCCTCTCCTTTTCAATTTGCATCCATTTGGCCTTGGAAGGATTTTGTCCCTTGAGTCCCACTCTAAGGTATTTAGCATTCCCTCTCCTTGAAGTTTTGTTTGATCTGTCAAGTATGAGTTCTTGCTCAAGTTCATAAAGATATTTTGGCAAGAAATAATTTATTTATAGAAGTTGAACATGGTTTCCTTGATCATCAATAAAAGGAGGCTCAAACAATCTCGAATTCTCAACATTAATGAAAAAATATATTTGCATATAAGGAGGCAAGTCTAGCTTAAATGCATTTCTACCAATCTTTTCCAGAATTTTAAATGGACCATAACGGATTGGCTTAAGCTTTTTACTTTCCCCTTGTAATCTTTATTTTAATAATTTAACATTTTGATGTAGTTATTTATTACAATATGGATCAATATATGTTTATTATACTGTAGAAAACAACCATTTGTACCCAATTTATGCCAGTCCATTGTTTTACTTGGAACTTAAGAATAATATGTCTATGAATTGGTAATAGTAGCTACTCTTTTTGCAACATTCATTATAGAATTATCATGATGGAAGAATTTCCTTAATAATTGGGATTGAGAATTTTTAATTGATGAATTTTGAAATGATGTTGTGTCAATGTATTTTGTGATTCCATTTCATAGACATATCATATTTATTATATTTACTGATGAAGAGAGGCATAACCTTTCTTGAGTTACCTTGCTATATGTAGGTTAATACTCATATACTTATATGTGATCTTTGTAGTATAAGCATGATAATTTTGTGGTTTTTTTTTACATCTAATCCAAAAATAAGGAGAGGCATAAGATGAAGAGACACTAGGAGATGAATCCCATAAGACTTACCCACCATGTATATATTTTTGGGCACTCTTTAATGCAAATAAATTTAGTTTTACTGGAATTACCTCCTAGCATGACATGGTAACAGAGCCGAGTTCATTTTTTGTTTCCTTTCCCCTTTAACTCACCCAAATGAAATCATTATCTATATTGTTAAGGAAAATAAAATTGAGTAAAAGTTTTAATATATCGACATATGCACAAATTATGATATAAGTGGTATTTGTACTATTTTATTAGCTTTAAAGTCATAATAAAGACTACCAAAACATTTTGATTCCTTTTAGATTTTTTTTGATCCAATAATGCTTGGGAAATAAAATATGTTCTTATTAATATACCTGAACAACCTTGTTAATATAAATAGTACCTCTGTCCCTAAAAAACCTAAATATGTCACTAAATTTTGGAATGGATATAAATGTATAATAATTTATATATGACAACATATATGTTTCTATTTCAAATTTCAATATGCATTATATGTTCATAATTCAGAAATGTATTACCAAGCACATTGTAAATATAGACTATATGTTGTTTAAAATTTCCTATCGATTTCATATTTACGACTATTACTATAGCTGAATTTTCTTTAGTTTCATAGTACACGTATTGTAACATTTTCAGTGAATTTTCAGATATTTAGTTGGACTTAAACAATAGATTTAGACACTCACAAAGCGTTTAGAGCTTCTGTCTATTAGTCCGTAAATTCAAATAATTCTATGTAATAGCAGAGAAATATTAATTATACTCACCTATAGTCAATCTCTGTCAAATACATATGATGCTTAAATTTTCTGAACTAAACACTGTACAATACAAAAAAATCTACGATTTATTTTGCATAAATTGAAGTTAGAAATTATAAAATAATAGTTATTATACATTCCATTTCCATAATTTAGTCACTAATAACAATAGTGTAAACATAAAAACTTCACATAATGTGCATACCACAGTTATAAAGACTATTTTCCTCCCAACCTTGAGCTTATTCCAAAACTCTCCTCCGAGCAGAGACCAATTCTTCCTTAGTGTAGAGAAACCCTTTGTCATACTAGGAATAGCTGATTTAAGCTTGCTTTCCCTCATCATGTTTCCATAACTGCATCCAGTTATTTTCGAATGTTATTTCCCTTAGCCTTGGCTTTGATTTTTTTTTCCACAAAAACTCCTTTTACAACTATGTTTTCCTCTTTCTAGTTTTATTCTTACCTCTTCTCAAGAACTTTCCACTTTACTGAGGATTTTATTAGATTCTTTTCTCCCATCTAATATATTTAATTTTGTTTTATTTTTCTCCAAGGATATCTTGATAATTTTGGGAAAGTCTTGGGATTCTGGTCCATCCTCACGGATTTGAATTCATCTTCTCACATTTACTCTAGTCTTTATACAATAATAAAATTTCACATTCATTCATTAATTTCCAAAATAATATTTCCACATACAATTTTCCTTAGGCCAACTTGACCGTTACTTTTATTTACTTTCTATAAAAAAAAATGGATATTACATAGTCCCCCTCTAAAACAAATATCATACTGATGTTGGAAATATTTTCATTGATGGAAAAGGAGCAGAAAGGAGAAGCACCTAAACTATCATTAAGGAAAAGGAGCAGACAAGAAGCAATAATAAGGCAAAGAAGCAGATCAGATAATATTGCAATAAGAAAACATAAAAGAGACAGAGAGGAGAAGCAAAGAGGAAAGGAGTGACATTAGACCATCAGCAAAGGCAGAAAAAAGGAAAAGGAAGAAAAGACAGCTAAGAAGCAAAGGCAGAAAAGGAAGTTAAGGCACAAAAAGGAGCAAAGGCATCTAAACAACAAAGGAAGAATCGTGAACGTGGTAGGGAGAGTCGTGAATGTGCAGCAAGCGTGATAATCCCAAGTTCGAGTGAATAAAAAAAATAAGAACAAGCTCAGGAGATACCAATGCTTTTAAAAAGGGGAAAAGCGAATTGTTTCAGTGCATAGCAGAAAGCAATCGAATTTGCAATACATAGCAAGGACCATAGATCTTACACAATCCTCTATTTGATTGAATATAGTATTAAGCACATAACAAAAAGCAATCGAATTTGAAAGAAACAATGAGGACCGTAGATCTTGCCAAGATAAATGGTGGAAGATCATATCAAAACTATAAAGACATTGCATATCGCATGGTATAATGTTTATGATTAAAACTTCACAAGTTAGGTTATTTAACTTGCGATGCGAAGAGGAACGACAAGGAGACCAACGTGGACTGTCAGATCCAACGAAGACCAACGACAGAGATCGAAAGTGCAAATCACAAAGTTTAACATTTAAGTGTTAAGGTTGTCACAAGGTAAGTTATTTTATGTGCAATACGAAGTGGAGAAGGGACACGAGTTGGCACTGCAGGGCAAGTAGTGATGACCATTAGATCATGTGGCAGATCCACGACGGATGGTGAATCGCGAGTTCACACATCCCAAATGTTAGTGCATAGCGCTAAGGCTTCACAAGCTATTTTAATTTGTTTACGATGCGATAAGGTTAGAAAGTTACGATGCAGTGAAAGGAAAGAGCCATGTGTCGACATTGTACATTAGTGCACATCGAATATTTTATTTTTTCTTCTTAAGGTTCACACGGTAAGTTTTGTTGGATGCGATGCGATGTGATCACATATCGCACAAAACATGAGATATGTTTATTGCTAAATGTTAAAATTTGCGGGCAAGCGAAGTGCGATGTATTATGATTGGTCAAGTATTGTGGGACATGGTAACCCTTGTTTGGATGATATATAATAGATGTATGTTATTTTCATTATGTTATGAATTATCCATTTTTTGATTGCTAAACGTATGTATGCTAATAAAACTCGAAAATTATAATCCGATACATTAAAAGGGAGTTTATGTGGGCCATAACCCATAGGTCACAGTATTGTTTAAAATTTCAGTTTCGTGTTGCATCAACTGAGAAATTGTGGGAAATATAACTGTAGAAACATAAAATACAAGGGGAAAACAAGCACAAGAGGATAAACAAATATCAAATAAAAAATGGGCTACATATACTTGGTCCAACTTCCATGTCTTGGGCCTTTTTATTAGCTTCAATTATGCAAAAATGATGTTTACAATATTCTCTTTCCTCTGCAGCCTGCTCCAATGGCTCGAAAACATCAAAATATACCAAGAATGACCCTTCCTGAGCCAAAATTGGTCGAAAATTGGCTCAGTTATGGAAAAAACCAATTTCATACTATTTCTCTTCCAAATCTGGAAAATATTAAGCTAACCTTGCAAAATTTAGAAAGCCCACCTAAAAAGGCGCCTCCGTCAAGTTGACCACCACTTTAATTACGGATTAACACATTTAATGATGGCTTACTTGGATAAGCGCATCATTAAATATGCGTTATCCAAATGTGTTAAGAGTGGATAAGATTATTGTTAAACATGGTTTAGAAATTAATTATGGAGGCTTATGGTTCATAATTCCCGCCAGTTTTTGTGACCATGTGCCATGGATTTAGTGTTGAGATCACAGGGGAGCAGGCTGGCCTGCATAGGTACCACTATAAGGTAATAGAAATGTTATAAGTGCCCAAGCCCTTCCAATACCTCTCTGTAGTAAGGCAGTATTGAATGCAAAAGGGCAGTTTCCATGCACAATCCCACACCTGTTGGTAGCTATCCAACTTCAAGTCTTCCTAAGGGGCTCTCCCCCTCTAGACCCCCATCTTTGGCATCGACGAAATTAAAATAAATTTTGCAAGCCATATGGGTTTAGACCCATCCGATGGAAGAATGGTAAGTCAATGGTTTAGCAGGAGGGTGATCGTGGGTTCAATCACGAAACCCGCACCATTATTTTTTGATACACCATGCAATTCTTAACCATACTCGAAACTTTGATCATAACATTAATATATCCTCCTGCCAAGGTTAGAGATTTTCCATTATAAATAGTGGCTCCCACCATACGTACAAGCCTCCTCCACTATGTTAATACCTCTGCCAGATAGCATAACCATGTCCGCTATATATATATCCCCACCACATGTAGCCAACCTATCTATCCACTTAGTTTAGAGTCTTTCAACATAATAAAGTATCATCCACATATAAATGTATACACCATAATAAAATATGTCTTCCATAATGTATGGATTAGACCTTAGGTAAATATCATTATTTCGACCCAATAAAATATGTCCGCCCATAACTATAGTAATGAACGAATTCAAAGATATCCAAGGTTGGATGGGTCCACACTAGAATGGGAACTTGGTGGAATATACATGCACCACGTCTTGAGCTCTAGTTTGATAACTAATAACAACAGTGTAAACATAAAAAATTCACAGAGTGTGGATACCACAGTTATAAAGACTATTTTCCTCCCAACCTTGAGCTTATTCCACAACTCTCCTCCGAGAATAGACCAATTATTCCTTAGCATAGAGAAACCCTTTGTCATACTAGGAATAGCTTATTTAAACTTTCTTTCCCTCAGCATGTTTCCATAACTGTGTCCAATTATTTTTGGATGTTGTTTCCCTTAGCCTTGGCTTTGATTTTTTTTCCACAAAAACTTCTTTAAAAACTATCTTTTCCTCTTTCTAGTTTTATTCTGACCTCTTCTCAAGAACTTTCCACTTTACTGAGGATTTTATTAGATTTTTTTCTCCTATCTAATAATTTTAATTTTGTTTTATGTTTCTCCAAGGATTTCTTGAGAATTTTGGGAAAGTCTTGGGATTCTAGTCCATCCTCACGGATTTGAATTCTTGGTCTCACATTTACTCTAGTCTTTATACAATAATAAAATTTCACATTCATTCATTAATTTCCAAAATAATATGTCCACATATAGTTTTCCTTAGGCCCACTTCACCATTACATTTATTTACTGTCTATAAAAACTTAAAAAAAGGGCATATTACATAGTCCCCCTCTAAAAAAAATATCGTATTGATGTTGGAAATATTTTCATTGATGGCAAAGGAGAAAAAAGGAGAAGCACCTGAACTATCATTAAGGAAAAGGAGTAGAGAAGCAACAGTAATAAGGAAAAGAAGAATATCAGACAATAATGCAGTAAGAAAACATAAAAGAGAGGCGGAGGAGAAGAAAAGAGGAAAGGAGCAGCATTAGACCATCAACAAAGTCCCACTCTAAGCTATTCAGCATTCCCTCACCTTGAAGTTTTGTTTGTTCTGTCAAGTATGAGGTCTTGCTCAAGTTCATCAAGATATTTTGTCGAGAAATAATTTATATATGGAAGTTGAACATGCCTTCCTTGATCATCAATGAAAAGAGGCTCAAAAAATCTCGAATTCTCAACATTAACGACATAATATATTTGCATATAAGGAGTAAAGTCTAGCTTAAATGCATTTCTATCAATCTTTTCCATAATTTTAAATGGACCATAATGGATTGGCTTAATATTTTTACCTTCCCTTTGCAATCTTTATTTTAATTATTTAACATTTTGATGTAGTTATTTTTTACAATATGGATTAATATATATTTATTATACTATAGAAAACAACCATTGTTTAGAGTGTGCACCACGTCTCGAGCTCTGGTTGGACTAGTCGAACCTAAAAAAACTTCTCATTCAACGTTAGGATTAGATGTAAAAAAATTCACTTCCAAAGTTCACTGGTGAATTTGACTATGACACTTGTCCCAGTGGAATTGGGCTAAAGTTGAAGAATATTCCATGGATATAGCTAGAGTGTTGACTCGACTTCCATGTCATCAATATGTCATTGTTCTGCACAATTTTTACCTATTTGGGAAAATGGACAGCAAGTCCTAAGTTGGATAAGCACACCGTTAAATATGCATGATCCAAAAGTGTTAAGCACAGATTAGATTATTTTTAAGCATGGTTTAGAAATTAATTACGTAGGCTTATGGTTCATAATTCCCACCAGTTGTTGTGACCTTGTGCCACAGTTTTAGTGTTGAGATCACACGGGAGGGGGCTAGCTCGCGGGGCTCTCCCCCTCTAGACCACCATCGTTGGCATCAATGAATTTGAAATAAAATTCTCAAGCCATATGGGTTAAGACCCATCGAATGGAAGAACAGTAGGTCAATGGTTTGACACAAGGGTGGTCGTGGGTTTGAGCATGACCCTTGCATAATTATTTTTGATACACCATGCAATTCTTAACCATACTCGAAACTTTGATCATAACATTAATATATCCTCTTGCCAATGTTAGAGTTTTTCCGCTATAAATAGTGGCTCCCACCATACGTACAAGCCTCCTCCACTATGTTAATACCTCTTCCAAATAACATAACCATGTCCGCTATATATACATATCCACCACATGTAGCTAAATTATCCATCCACTTAGTTTAGAGTCTTTCCACATAATAAAGTATCCTCCACATATAAATGTATCCACCATAATAAAATATGTCCGCCACAATGTATGGATTAGACCTTAGGAAAATATCATTATTTTGACCCAATAAAATATGTCTGACCATAACTATAGTAATGAATGAATTCAGAGATATCCAAGGTTGGATGGGTCCACACTAGAGGGGGAACTTGGTGGAATATAAATGCACCACGTCTCAATCTCTGGTTGGACTAGTTGAACCTAAAAAAACATTCTCATTCAACCTTAGGATTGGATGTAAAAAAAATTCACTTCCAAAATTCACTGGAGAATCTGGCTGTGACACTTGTCCCAATGGAATTGGGCTAAAATTGGAGAATATT